>JAMKCH010003025.1:0-70486 GCA_023653785.1 Ophioderma brevispina
GTCTACGTATATTTCTCAACCTCTAAATCCCAACTTCAGTAACGAAAATTAATGACCTTCACCGCCGGGCTACACTAGGGGAGGAACCAGCAGACACCCTGGCCCGTTGTGGCAACATTCAGCTCTCTATTTCACCTTGAGTAGTTTTTTTTTTTTGTGGTGTTCAGTTCAATAATTCCTGGTAAACTCTATTAAATTCCACTTACACCCTTATTGGGTGCAATTTAAGCCAGTTAAACCTGCTGTGGTGTATTTTAGTTTATTGTGCTCTGTTCACTGACACATTGGCCCAAAAATGTCCCATTGGTGTTGACAATCAACTTGTCATTGTGTTCCCGGTTCCCTCTCTGCAAACCACCCCAAACTATTGATTATTTGGGGGGGGGGCAAAAACACACAGCCCATCTTTCATTTGAGCCCATAGTTCAGTGCAGTTGCAAGCTGGTGGTCACAAGTTTTGAAGCTCATCCTGTGCTAAAAGAAGTGGTATTAAGGACCCGTTTTTACTATAACTTTTGTTATTTCTGTCCTAGTTAAGTAAGCATATCATCATCTACTACTACAAATTATATATTCTTTCTCACCAACAATCATTTTGAATTTTGTTGATAATTTTTTTTATTTTTTTCTGATCGTTCCTAACTAAGGTGGACTATTGCTTGCGTTTTGAACCGAAATGACAGATCAAGTCAACGTACTAGATGTTCAGGAGTCACACACTTTTTTCGCTAGTCTCTAAAACACGACAACGAACGACTAAACAACACCAAATAAATTTGCATTAGGGTTATGTACAAAATATAGCCCACTATTAAAACGTAAATTCATAACGAAGTGACTCGGTTGCTTAAATTATGCATTACCATTGGACGACAGACCTCGTGCATGCCCATTCAGCAAGAAGAATCCACAAGTTTGACCACGGATTTTCGAGCTAAAGCTGCTACTGAAGATTAAGACAACGATGGTTCCCCGATCGCCTCTGAACTGTGGCTTCTAGTCAAATATTCCTATGGGTGTGGGTGTAAAATTTAGTACCGGTAATTACTCAAACCACTTTCGGCCAGACGGGTGGGCCAGACCAGAATACCTATTTAGTGTGTGGAATCTACAGAACCCTCAGATTTGTCAATCAATGCCCCTGTCTATTTCAACCCATTTGACAGCTTTTGATCATTCATGAGAATAATTTCATTATTTTAAATAAACTAGGCAAGAAATTAATGTGTCCTAAAATAAATGCATATTCTGCTATCCTACTGCGAGATTTTCTTGCCAGAATAGAAGAAACAACAACTGTCCTGATTTCCCTGCTCATTAACGTAATCAGAAATACCTAACTACTTACTTTTTTCTCGTCATAAACGCCTGGGCCCTTGGAAGTGAAGGGGGCGTATACTCGGGGAAGGGGCTATAGAGTGGGTCTTACCTCGGCTTTACTGTCGGGCCAGCTGTGGACAGTATGGTCCAGCCAAGGCAGGTGACAGCTGATAACATACTCAAAATAGCCTCACTATTTGGATAAAAGAAAGAGCACCCATCATCTGTGTACACTCGGGTCTCAAAAGCTGCAGGTAGGCTTTATCCATTTGGTGTGGGCTAGCTTGAATCGGGCGACGGTAAAATACAACACTGTAAAGAGCCATTGAGACTGCTGAATTTTGCACCTTCCGTAGATTGCGGCTACTTACCGTACCAAACCAGACTCACTTCACAATCTGAAGATTCTGCCAGCTAACTGTACACCATATTTTCTACAGCTAATTTTGACTTATCATCTTGTCTGTCGAACTCTTCAATTCTTCTCCCGCTGCCACCCCCCCCCTCGGTCTAAATAGCTTCACAGGGTACACTAGGGACTATTCCTTGCGTTTTTGCAAAACAACCGAATATGACCCGATCAAGTTTCAACGTTACTATAGGTCAGGGTCACAAACATTTTTTCGCTACTCTCTAAACCAAACACAACACGACACTATAGGTTCACACCACCAAATAAATTGCCATTGGTTATGTACAAAGTTGCCCTAATTAAAACTGTAATTTCTCATTAACGAAGCGACTTCGGTTGCTTAAATTATGGGGCAGTTACCTTGGACTGCTAGACCTGTGAATCCCATTCAGCAAGAAGATATCCATAAGTTGACCACGATTTTTCGAGCTACTGAGGCATGAAGACAACAAAGAGGAGTTCCGAACCCCTCTAAACTGTGGCTTCTAGTCCAAAGTATCCGGATGGGGTGGGTGTCAAATTGGTGCTGTATTACTCAGTAAGCCTCACACACCTTTTGTCTTGATATTGTGCTGATTTTATCTTTAAAATAATTTCTAACACAAAATATGCCCAGGAAGTTCCAGTTTTCTACTATTTTTCAATTTTAATTTAATCGTCACTCTTTTTACCTTTTTCCACAAACACTTTTCGGCCAGAGGGTGCCAGACCAGATCTAGTGTAGTGATGTGGAATCTTCAAGCGTAGGGGACACAGTCATTGGTGTAACTTCTTACAGCGGCCACTTTTATTCATTTTAACCGAGAATCAGCATTCTAGCTTGGCTACCATTTTCGGACCAGGGCCTTTGGACAAGTTAGGTTGCTGAGGGATTGCACATCGTACTTTTACACCAACTTTTTCACAAGCAATACAATCAGCTGAAAACAAAAATTACCATTAACTTAAGGCGCTTAAGCGAACAATTCGACTCACCCTTATTTTTATTCTCAACCACCCTATACATTACATATACCCCTACATTTCCATACTCCTGTCAGGTTGTCCGTTGAGGAGGGCCTGTTCTGGTATCCTTGTAACCAATACTACTGTCCCTGGGCCGGGTTGTTGGCGGTTAAACCGTCACCCCAACCCACTACCTTTAAGGCGTCAACTCTAAACAGCTAATGGCTGCATCCAGCACATGCTGGGCCTGCATGTCTGGGCGTGTTGCCTAGATGCTAGGCCAGTTTCGAGGACAAAACCGTAATTTAAAAACTTTGGTTTACCTAACTTCCTCGAAACCTATATCGTAGGTTCCACTAACATTTGTAACTCTTGTTAACAGACAAAATAACAATGAATTCGTGGCTTGTACCTTTCAAAAAATACTCGATGGAGATTGATGGAAATGTCAGACACTTCCTTTCCAGATTTTTCTTTCACCTGGACACCTTTGAACCTCTTGATACATTTAACGGGAAAGCACAATTTGTCATTTTGACAACAACATTGTATTTACTTCCGTCTAGCCGAATTTGAATCACCATACTTAAAGATACCTCTTAAAGACTCATGATATGTCAGAGATTAACTAGGCTCTGTGAAAACAGCTTTAGTTAGCGCTGACATTTACTTTACAATAATACCGAAAGACTGAACAATATACTTGCAAACTTAAGTACAGGAATTATTTCACCTAAAATAAAAGCATGGAAATATGCATGTTTTTTTAGCCTGGGAGGACTGGTACCTATTTCGTAACTGGCTCGTCAAATAACTACCGTACCTTTGCATTGAAAGGTTTGAAAGATAATAAACAGTTGGTGAAATAAGAAATACTTTAATCTGAATCGATTTATATTAAGCACAATATTTTCAGGTACACCTGGGATTCGACAACCTATAGATGTCGGCTTCTTTGGCCGATTTCCTCGGTATGACGGAAATAGCAACACGAACGTTAAGGATAAGCAAAAGTCTTCGTAACCCAAGTATCTGCTGAATAACATTCTTTTCTACGATTTATTTTTCCGTTTGACGCAAACGATTGGCCCCGTGTGGTGTCTGCGCAAGCGAGTGTGTGTACGTGTGTGTGTGCGAGCAAGCGAGCGTGCGTGCGTGCGTGTATAATTATTATTATTATTATTATTACATGTATTATTATAAGCTTTATTTAAACACGGTAAACCCCGTTCAACAATAAATACATTGATCTTCCACGGAGCCGTGATTATACACAAATAAAAACAAAGATAATTCATAAAAATACATGATATACAAAAGCTATTAAAATCACTGATAAAATGTATCGCAAGCCATAAAGGCCATAACGTATTGACGCAACGCGTTGCAAGGAAGTAGCAACGCGAAATTTCGCAATGCGATGCGGTGTCGGCCAATTAGAATGATGAATTTCTGTGACGTAATAGACCCACAACGCGTTACAAAGTATCTAGCAACGCTTTGTGGAAGTTCACAACGCGTTGCAAACCTTCACAACGCGTTGCGAGCTTCACAACGCGTTGCGAAGGTCCATAAGCCATAATGGTCATAACGTATTGCCACAACGCGTTGTAAGAAAGTCACAACGCGTTGCGAGATTTCGGCAACGCGTTGCGGTGTCGGCCAATCAAAATCATGAAATATGGGTTTTGGAAAATTTTGTGGGCATACTCTTTTTAACATTTGCCAGTGTGTCTTAAAGGGAACCTGCAGTAGATGGCTAAAAACTTTTTTGTAATTTTTGAATAGACAAATAAGGCCACAGAATTGTTTGCTTGTCCTCAATCGACCGACCCAAATTTTGAAGACCGGGAAAAAGAGTTGTCGTGATGTCATGTCAACCAATTTCTAATTTAAAAATCATCAAAATAATTTTGTTAATGTTTACCATGTAGTTTCATAAAAAAAATATTGAATTTTGTAATGGTAAAAATAACATTTAGCGGACGTGCATTCCCTATATGACACTTTCAACCACACTGTAAGTCTTCTTGTTGTTTGAAACAAAGTTAGCAAATTTTCAAAGTTGATATAAACATCCTTTGATTTGAAACTTTGTCTTTTACATAATCTGTGTTCGTTATTAAAATATGTAATTTCATCGTTGCGAACCTACAAATTGAAAAAGTTCACAGCGTACATCAGCAACGCATAACTTTACGTCCGGAAGGTGAACACTGAGTAATTTTAAGCTAATTTTTTTTCCACTGTTTATTTTAGTTTGATCCCCCTAGCTTGCAAACAAAAATGTATAAGTTTCCATCACAGATCTGTACATTTCATAGCAATTGTACCTGAAAGACAAGTAACTCAAAAAGACAATTTCTGTGAATTCGTCCGCAACGGAGGTGTTTTTGTGTCTTGTCATGCAAACCAAGAATGTGATTGAATTAAATTTTTAGGCTTTACACTTCTATCAGAGATACCTAAAATACGATTGTTCACAATCCAAAAGCCTCAATAATTTTAAGGTTCTGAGTCTTTGAAATTGCCCTTCAATGCACAAGAGAATACGAGCCTCATTTTCATAATTCCATTTTTTATTTAGAATTTCCATATTTTAAATTATACCAAAAGCAGCCAACGTTCACCATGTTCAAGCTCAAGAGGTACAAACACCTTTGTTACGGTCTTTTGGAAACGGAAATATGGCGAGTATTAAGGGCCAACATGGAGTCAAATTATATGCGTTTCAAATACCGTTTAAACAAAAACTAAACCCCATAAGTCCAACTACACAACTTTGTTCTTGTTCCTACTTGTATATGCATATAGAAAACATCTACCTTGAGAATTCAAAGTGACAGAACACAGTGATTGGCAATAGCGAAAAGCTTATCTATTGCATCTGCTCTTTATCAAACATCATATACCACATGCTAATACTTGTCGAGACATTCAAGTGTGTCAAACCCGAATAAACCTGATAGTTCTAGTAGCAAAATGTCACTTAAGAGATTGTCGTCTAGTAGGTGCTTTCTTTTCTAGCTCCTTTTCTGGGGATTGATCATCTGTTATTGAATGTCTGGTCCGATTTCAAGTTTCGGCCAGAGCGTCCTTGAAAGGGAATTTGCAGCACTCAACTTTACAAGTACTTTTCCTTGTCAAGACGTATTTCATGTCACATTCAGTCCGAATCTCGACTAAGTCCCTGTATTTTTAACAAACGTGTTTTCGTGTCATTTTATTTAAAAAGCAGTATGAGTTGAAGCGCACTGTTTGATTTTTATTGGGTGCTTGGAGTAAAAGCTGAAAATGCACTCGCACACCTTGAAAAGTTGAAAACATTTCACTTTGTGCTAATCACGCTTGCCCCGGCTTACATTCCACAATCCTTTCGAGGTAAAAAGATATGAACTTTCAGAAATACCTCTCTAATTTCATTGACACGTTCCGGAAATAGAAGTATAAACAAGCGGTTTTAATTGAAAGAAAGTCGGGTATTAACTTTAACATTAGATCATCTATATTGTCTAGCGTCACGCATGTAATGTCAGCTCGAGCTGGTGTATGGCAATGACAAGATAAATCACGGGCCAGGAGAAAAAAGCGAGCTAACGAATATCACGTTATGTTTAAACCCTATGACACCTTTCGTCTCACCTGGATCATAATTTTCCGGCTTGATGGAAAGCAATATTAACACTGTCGCAGAGGCATGAAAAACATTTCGCACAATGTTACGTGATAGACACAACAAGACGGATTAATGGATTCATCGATAATGTGGCTACTGAAATGGATGAAATTATGCTAAACCATGTATTCGTTGACACGAACTTATGATGGCATCGTTTTTTTAATAAGTTGATGTCATTGCCTCAATTCCGATTTTTTTTTCGGTGCAAATAAATGTTCATAAACATTCAATTCAATAAAGGCTCATTCAGAGCGCTTTTCATAAATCTCAAGAGGCAAATCAGAATGAAATAACAGCATTTTTTATATGAGTCTGAATATGCATTATACTTTTCACCATAGTAAATTGCCATTGAGTGTGAACATTTTGTCAAATTGGTCAAATATTATCCAAAGGATTGATGCGTAAATGTCACGTCAATTGAGTGACATTTAACTCGTTTAAGAGTTAATGTCACTCTACGTTTATTTAAATTTACTTTTGCAATAGTGAAATTTCTTTCCATTGTAGTGATCACTGGTGGCAATTCATGAAGATTGGATTTTCACTCCTTTACATTATACAGAGTATCCCAAAATAAATGCAATCCTCGCAGTTGGTGCTATACTTTCAAAATTACTGAGAATTATTCAAATTTTATAAAAGATTCTGAATGACGAACTAGTTTCGTACATCCTGGCAAATTTTTGTCTGATACGGTTCACTAGATTTGAAAACAAAGGCTATTATGTAACCCGCTGTCAAATTACCCCGTTCCAAGTTTGCCTTTAGCTCGTTAAAGCAGGTTCATCTTGAAAAGTTGAATAAAATGTCTCCTGGTACTAATCCTACCTTTTTGTTTTTAAAAGTAAATTATTAAAATATTTGTCGTTATTGTTTTATTCACGGTCTTTTATCGTCTGTACAAATTTTCCTCTACTCGTATTTAGAACAGTAACTTAACGACTTGGCCAAACTTAAATGTTTTATCTCGTGTGTGTCTGACAAATCTGTGTGATATTGCAAATTGCAGTGGAGGGATTAAATAACAGATGAATAGAAATGGTTGGGGCTATAATTTCTGACATTCTGTTTAATGCAACTCAAGTTCGATTTTCAGTGGATCATTTGTATTTGTTTGTTGTTTCTACCAAATGGGCCATATTATAACTGGGAGGTCTTCAACATCCATTCATACCATTTCCATTCATTTGGTATTTAATTCATTTGGTATTTGAGCCCTCCGCTGCAATTTGCAATATTCACGCGGATTTATCAGACACACAAAAGCTATTTATCAGATAAAACATTTAAGTTTGGCCAAGTTACTACTACAAATATAAATGACCTCTGATGACGATAAAAGACCGTGTATAAAACAATAATGACAAATATTTTAGTATTTTATTTTTTTAAACAAAAAACAGAAGATTGTTTGTAATATTAAAAGACATTTTATTCAACTTTTGAAGGTGAACCTGCTTCAACGATCCAAGGCAAACTTGGAATGGGGTAATTTGACAGCAAGTTACATAATAGCCTTTGTTTGTAAAACTAGTGAACCGTATCAGACAAAAAATGGTCATGTACGAAATTAGTTCGGCATTCAGAATCTGCTATAAAATTTGAATAATGCTCACTAATTTTGAAATTATAGCACCAACTGTGAGGATTGCATTTATTTTGGGGGACACCGTGTAATTTGTATGTGGTGGCGCCCAACGATGTTTACCAATGTTGGGTGCTACAAACTGACAATTTTTGTTCATTGTCACATGCTAAGTTGTGTGTGGCATTTTGCTTTTATTCATTTCAGAAACTCTCTCGGTTTTGGCAAATGTCGGCCTTGTGTGGGACCCGACAATATTTTTTATCTATTTGCTATCTATTTGAAATCGTTGTTTAGCAATTACACAACGATGTTTACTATATATAAGCCTATGATGAACCTTATAACACGTCTTTTGACACAAGTTGTGCAAAGATTAAACAACAGCTGCAAACATTTTATACGGCAGTTGCTAGTTTCATATATTTAAGTGTGTTATATAAATTTTAGACAACCATGATAACAGTGTGTATCATTACAGCCAAAATCAGCCTATCATTTTTGTTCCAAAATTTAAAATGTCCATTGTGTCTCTCAATTGCTAGTGTTACGTCATACCAACAAATAATATTACCGATCTTCATGAAATTAAGACATCATTAAGATGTGCAACAGTTGAATGAAGTTGACAAATAAACTTACATGGGTTTCAACGTCAGCAAACAAAACATGGAGACGTTGGTGAGGACATTGACAACAGAATACGAAAAACAAGGGCATCATTTATTGACCTCAAACAAGTATGGAGCACCAACAAATACTCATACGGCTGTTCAGCTCACTTGTGAAATCAGTATTGCTCTACGGATGCAAACTTGGTCTTTGGAAGATAAGTGAAAGTGACAACAAGAAGTTAGACATATTTCAGCTTAATGTTAGAGTAAAAAAAACTAAGATGGCCTTACATCGTTTCTAACGATGACTCAAATTAGGACCAAACCCAAAAGAATTAGCAAAGAATTAGGCGATGGAAGTGGATTAGCACTCGAGATGGACGATAAATATCACTGCTAGACAGCAATGTCATGGGCATCAGAGGGCAGGATGAAAGTGGGCCGCCCCAGAACAACATAGAGGCATACTTTAGGGAAAGAAAGAAAGCAATTTTAATGGATATCCTGGAGCGAACCTCAGCCACGCCAAACCATTAGCCAGAAACAGAGCCAACTGGAGAGAATTCTCTGCAGCCTTATGGGCCACTTGGGCCGGAGAGAATAGCCGAGGTGAGGTCTTCAAGCAAAAGGACATTAAATTCCAATTCCTTAAAACTGTCATTTGTTACTATTTCATGACATCATAAACGTCGGGATCCCCTAATTGTTGCACAAAAATCGTCCAGTTCCTCTCAGCTTCACCAATTACAGGTTACTTTACTACATCAAATTTTCAATATGGTAATGCAAACAATTCAACTTTGACAAATACAAAATGAGGGAGTTGTTTGTTTACATCCTAAATAAAATTAATGATATGGAACTTTAAGAAAGAAAATTGGATTTTAGAAGATAAGGTAATGTATCAATGGTAAGAATAAGCAAGTGTCATTTTAACAGTCCTAGGATCATACGTTTTAAGTTAGCCGTTAGTTTTATTTTACAGCCTCCTGAGGATTTTCAGTAAATAAAAACTCAATGTTCTGAGAATTTGAAAGAATGAAACTTCCATTTTTTTTACTTAAACATAAATCCTGAAGTCTCTGCCGTTGTAAGTTCCGATGGACAGTTTCCTAGGTCCAGTCGGTTTTAAATGCAAGCATCCAAGGACAATTGATTTTTAAACTGATTGTCTGCCCTTGTGCCCTTGTTCATTGTATATTATGCTGAAAATAGTCAGTAACACCAAGGATCTTGCCTATCGGACCTCGGTCCGTTCAAAATTACAATGTTAGCACACTTTGGGATCCTTACCATAAAACGTTGAATGACAGCCTACAAAAAAGGTTCGCGACCTGCAGCCAGGTTTGTGAAAAACGATTACTCCCGTCACAGCAGTGTGAAAACGATGCTTCAAGACTTGGGATGGGGAACCCTATAGAAAACCGGAGAGCAAAGGCCGGACAACAATCTTCAAAGAGACCCACAACTTGATCCCTAATAATATCAAGCACCTTCGAGTAAATCAACCGTCTGTCAGGACCAGATCAGCACACCGACTGTTTTATAATATTCCCACATCAAATAAAAACTGTTATTGGTATACCACAATAGAAGTCGATACGCCGGAACCAAATCGGCCAAAACTGTTGAACAATTTAGTATAAATGGGAGGCATCATTTAACAAGGTTCATGCCTAGCCGTGCATGGTGTAATACCTCTGCACGCCAGCAGTCGTGGGGACGATTTGTACAGTATCAGATCCAGAATAGTGTTTATTTCATGTTCAAAACAAAGAAGAGTCCGTAAAATTGCGGTATTTCACCGTCAGTCATGAAAGTTTACAATGCTTTTTAACAGTGTACATGTATATTGGAGCTGCTCTCAATTTTCTTAAAATATGGAATCAAAGATATATTAAAACCAACTTATCGCAACCTGTTAAGGCACTGAAAAAAATGATCAAGCCTAACACTGTTACATTATTCAATGTTTAATATTCTAAAGCCATATTTAAGTTAAATACAACAAGAAAATTTAAATCAGACATGTTGTTTTTGTATCTTTGTCCTATTTTGTTCTTTTCTTTCACGCTTTGCATTGCATCATTGATGATGAGTTGATGAGTGTCACTCTGTCACTATCTACATGCGGTGTCATTCATTGTTTATTCATGTATTCATTAAAAGTGGATTATTTTCTATCAGATATATAACAGAATATGGATTATACATACCTATCAAAATTCACATACAGGTGATGCAGCAAATTACAAAACACAAAGAAACATATACGCGCTCAAGCAAAATTAATCATCTGTCGGCCGTAACCAAAATCTTGTCTGCGAATTTGTATCATTTGTCAATTTCTGAACTTCATTTTGATGAAACCCTGGTTACTGTATGTATTTTGAGGAACGAACGAAACAGGCTCAGTGCACCCATTGGTTTACACGCTTTATTCCTTCATGTACTACGTGTATGTACAACACGGAATAGAGCGTGTAATCCAGTGGGTGAACTGAGCCTGTTTTCGTTTCGTTTCGTTCCGCAAAATTAAAATAGAGCAAAATCCATTACCATTGGACTTTTAGTTCCAGAGATATTGTCATTTAGTGTTGCTCTGACCAATGAAATGAAATAAAAGTAAATTGAATAATTTAATAAGCTATACTTCAACTTTGTTGCCATTGTAACCACCCTGAGCTGGTGAATGGCTTAATATTTGAACAAATAACATTTTACGTACTTTAATGACGTTTGAAGGGAAGGTCCGTTGAGACATTCCGGAGGAAACCGATGTTCTCGGATTGTTTTTAATTGATTGCCATGGCAACCGGGAGCTGACCAATGAGCGCATTTTACTGAATAACTGAAAACCGAAGAAATTCACAATCTGAATTGGTTTTCTAGAGCTTATTCTTCTTATTTGTGCCAAATTTAATTCCTATACGAATTCCGGTTTTCTAGTTAGGTTTATTTGAAAAGTGACCAACTGTGATATAGACCTTTTTAAAACTAGGCATACAATTCCCTGGGCCTCTCACACCGAGGGTTTTAGCAGTAAAGATTGGCTTGTTGTGACATGCAGTCAGTACAAGTTTGTGGGCAGGCTAGACTATATCGGGTTACAGTTTCATTGAAAAACAACCTAGAGGTGAGGCAAGACATTATGTCTAAAAATCAAGGGCAGGTTCCGGCCAGAATTGCCTATGTCTCGCTGTTAGCAATGGTTCCGCTTCACTGCGCTAAAACAATGAAACCACTGAAGCGATTCTGGGCTAGAAGAAGTCCAAAGTCCGGGGAAAGTGTTAAAAACTTTTTAAAATTTGATGGAGCTCTTAAAAATGTGTTACTATTGCTTTAATCAATATCAGCATCATTTTATGTGTTTTTCACAATGACTTTAAATAGGCTCATAAATGACCTTATGATTTTCTATTCTTGAACCCACTATGATCCACTCCTTAACGATCATTCGAGCAACAATATGTCTACCCGTAATGAATGTAAACTGTGTGTCTATCCGTGAATGTCTATCCGTTTGTGTATATGTAGAAGCTTTTTAAATTTTGTCCAACAATGACCTTAATGACCGCTAGATGACATTTGTCCTCTTATCCATGTGTCCCTGACCACCCAATTTAGCCTATTCCTCAAAAAACAATTTTTGTACAAGACGAAGCAATGCCATTGTTTTGCACAAATTAAGTCAAATGCCTCAAGGTGAGAATTGGCCTTTCACCCCATTACCACCCTCAGGTATCATTCTAAGCAATTGTTGTGACTTCTCATCCATTTGTATGAAAGCAGCACTATTTTGAGTGTTTACACAACGACCTCAAATTACCTGTACATGACCTAACGATTGGCTATAATTGAACCCCGCTAACCGACTAGCACCCACGCGAAATCTTTCAAGCGTAGGGGACACATCCCTTGGTGAAGGTCTTACAGCGGCCACTTTTATTCATTTTTCCGAGATCACGAGATCAGCATTCGAGCTTGGCTACAATTTCGGACCAGGCCTTTGGACAAGTTAGGGTGCGACGGGATGCATTTTATCACCAACTTTTTCCGAGCAATAGAATCAGCTGAAAACAACAATACCATTAACTTAGGACTCATTGGCCTCGTAATCAGTACACCCAAGGCAGAGTACATGAAAATAAATTGTGATCCTCATCATAAACCCCAAGTCTACGACTGTCCAATCAATCATGTGACCGATTTCAAATATCATGGGTCTATGGTTGCATCTAGTGCAAGAGATCTAGAAAGGCGCAAAGCACTGGCTTGGATGGCTTTCTGGAAGTTGGAACATTTATGGAGAAACCCATCCATACCTGTAACCAACTAAGTGAGGCTGTTCAACACTACATGTGTCATAGTTCTTTTATATGGATGCGAGTCCTGGGTCATCACAAAAGATATGAAAAGCAATTTAAGTGCATTCGTCATCTTGTTACCGCATAATGCTGAACATCAAACGAAGTGACCACGTACCCAATGTCACCATTTACACCATGACCAGGACAAAGCCTCTTATTGATTGTGTAAGAACTCGATAGCTTATAGGCATATACTCCGAATGCCAGATGATGAACCAGCTAAACTTTACGCTCTTTATACACCACCATGTGGTAAAAAGAGACCAGGTCGGCAACGTACGTATTTGCGTCACCTATTTGGGGATAGTGAAAATAAGTTACAACCAGACCAAATTACAACCTTAGCCCAGGACCGTAGCAACTGGAAGAAGCTTGTATATAGTCGCCTGCTCGCATCCAACGATACGATGAACGAACTTTTCAACAACTCCCCGTATCTCTTTGTACAGACGCGGACTGTTGTTGATTCGTTTATCACACCCCCTGTTGATATCAAATGACGCGTTACGCCCGGCGCGTGTTCACGGAAGTGCGTTTACGTGGTACGCTTAAGTCGACAGCACTGTTCGTCTCTTTTTGAACGCTGATACGCGCTAGTACACCAGGTTCAAACTGCAAAGCCACAACGTGCAAAACTACGCTTGTGCTTAGATTTTGCAAAAAGTATTTTAAAACTGAGGACGATTTCCGTGAACCTTTGGGGAGGCATTTTAGTATTATAGTTGGAATATTACTGTCCTCTATACACGATTGGAATACTTTTCAAGAAGATTTGCGTTGTGAAAGCGCCTCGCGGTAAATAAAAATACGCGGACGCCTGATGCCAATCGTTGTGATTTGTGCTGAACCACTCTTCACATTTTTGCATCCCTAAATGAAGCCTGGTAGGAAAATCGAATTTATTCACTCAAACGGAGTATCTTCACCTGTCCTACAGGGTCTTCAGCAGAAGTCAACAATACCATCAGGTGAAGACGTAAAAAGAATTCCAAACCCACCCTTATACAATACAATATACCCCTACATTTCCATACTCTTTCCTCGAAACCTATATCATAGGTTACAGTAATGTTTGAAACTCTTGTTAACAAACAAATAACAATGAATACGTGGCTTGTACCTTTAAAAAAGTACTCGATGGAGGTTGATGGAAATGGCAGACACTTCCTTTCCAGATTTTTATTCACCTGCACACCTTTGAACCTCTTGATACATCTAACGGGAAAGCACAATTTGTCATTTTGACAACAACATTGTATTCCGTCTAGCCGTTTTCACATCGATTTGAGTCACCATACTTAAAGATACCTCTTAAAAACTCATGATACGTCAGAGTTTAACTTGGCTCTGTGAAAACAGACTCTGTTAGCGCTGACATTTACAATTGTTATGACGTCTCGTAGACGTCAAAGGTCAGAAATACCTTTCAAACACAAATAAATGAGCCTTGTGCACAGATGATCTGAACTTTATATAATAAAACAGATTTAATGATATTTAATCGGTTTGGTTCAAGAATTTGGTATGTCCAAAACATATCACAATAACAACTTTACATGATTTATAAACTAAGATACTTAAAATTCCAAGTTCTCTAGTGTCTATAGTTGAATGAAGCGTTGCAGTTCAACGATGATAATCCTCGCACACTTAAAACTCCTCAGGTAATATTCCAATGGAAACTTCTCAGTCCTGAAGATAACTTTTGTCCAGCAGTTTAAGACGACAAGGTTTAATAAGTCCCTCGATGACACTAATATTCCACAGTAAGAAAAATCCAGGTATTATACCACCATCAGTCTGCCGCTAATCAACTGGAATCTCTTTATGATTCCAAAACTGAAGCTCTTCTGGCTTAAAAGACGACAGCAGACAGTTCATCAGCTATCAAGCTCCGGTGGCATCCAAAATATTATAAATCCTGGCACTATGTAATCCTGGAACAAATCTACCATTAACTATACTGTATAGCTCCTGATTACAAC
This sequence comes from Ophioderma brevispina, assembly GCA_023653785.1. Taxonomy (NCBI): domain Eukaryota; kingdom Metazoa; phylum Echinodermata; class Ophiuroidea; order Amphilepidida; family Ophiodermatidae; genus Ophioderma; species Ophioderma brevispina. Next base: position 14,914 of record JAMKCH010003025.1, read on the forward strand.
TGCTGGCCCCTGAGTCTTTCAGGGACAAGTATTTAACTTCTCACAGCTAGATTCCGCTTTCTAACAATAATTATTACATCATCATCATGCATAAACATAACCTAGCACTGTCAAATCAGATTTCACAAAAATTACATCATCTACATTGCATCACCTCACAATTATAACTTCATGGAGAATTACCTATCCCTCAACATGTTTTGATCTTAAAGCATAAACAAGTTGACTCAGTTTCTAAGTTAACATCTTGGGGAATCCCCATTCACCTCTAGTGCAATCTATCTAGTTATAAACAACAGGCGCATATCTCCAACACAGCACTAGGGGAATTCCCTATTCTGTTTTCAACATAAACTTTTCCCGTGAGAAATCTTTTTCTCAAATAAAATTTAAAAAATCAAATTAATATCTTTAATCTGAAAAATGGAGGCTATATAACACAATAATGCTGAAAGACTGAACAATATACTTGCAAACTTAAGTGTAGGAATTATTTCACCTAAAAAAAACATGGAAATATGCGTTTTTATTCACCGTTACTGGGCTTGTCAAATAACTACCGCACCTTCGCATTGAAAGGTTGAAAGATAATAAAACAGTTGGTGAAATAAGATATACTTTAATCTGATTCGATTTACATTAAGTAATATTTTCAGGTACACCTGGGATTCGACAACCTATAGATGTCGGCTACTTTGGCCAATTTCCTCAGTATGACGGAAATAGTAACACGAATGTTAAACGCTAACCAAAAGTCTTCGTAACTCAAGTATCTGCTGAATTCATTCTTTTCTACGATTTATTTTTCCGTTTGACACAAACGATGGTCCCCGTGTGGGTGTCTGCGGGAGCGTGCGTGTATGTATGTGTGTGCGCGAGCAAGCGAGCGAGCGTGCGTGCGTGCAAGCGTGCGGGTGTATGCATATGTGTGCATATGTGTGTGCGTGTGTGTATGTGTGTATGAGTGTACTTACTAGAGATGCATTGTGGGAGTATTTTTAAGTTTAAGAGACTTTGGAGTATTTTACTTGTGAGGTGCTTTCTTACCATTGTGGGGTGTACCATTTTTACTTGAGTTACTACGTTACTTTTTTGCCCTATAACGGAATAAACCGATCTAGTAGTGAGGTTTATTGGCTACAGAAAATAGGAATAATTCTATTTAGTAACTATACCTAGGCCTCGGCGCAACCTTTTTGTGCTAAGAAAATAGTAGTTTAGTAAACAAAATGAAAAAGTGTCTTTTTGTAGTAAAATGTTGCTAAAAAATCGGTCTAAAAGTGTCTTTTTAAGAGAATAAATTTCAAAACTATATGTTATGAAATTCGTAGCTATGTAGTTTGAAATCGTTCTGGTTTTGCTTAAAAAATGTCTAAAAAATGACTTTTTCAGAGATTTTTTAGTAATACTCCCACAATGTGGTCTTCGTCCACTGTATGCGGAATGTGTGTTTTTGTGGGTGTGTCTTGTGCATGTGTGGTGCGCGCGCGTGCGTTTGTGACGTTGTGTAGGTAAATCGAAGGAAACGCCTTATTTATGTCTTTTTGACTAAACAAAAGGGGCCATTCTCACGATAAAGTGTCCAAGTTGGTCTCCAAAATGACCAATATCAACTTAGGAATTCCTGAAAATCATTGAAAATCTCAACCTTTATATTCATCAGAACAAAACCGGAACGATACAGGGGTATCTTAACATACCGGTTTTTAGTATAATAGCCTTACGTTAAATGAAGTAACGTATCTGGGTAACGTAAGCTAACCCGGTCTTTTTCTTAGTCGTTCTGTTCTTGGTGAAAGTACATGCTTCACCGACTTTGTCTCTATACCTTATCAGGTATTACCTTCAGCCTAACGGCATCTGTGGTATTTAGACTTTTGTATCCACGGAGTTTTGCAAGACGTAGCGTCGGAGGGAGGTAACGTATCTTATCTGGCGCGGGTGAACGTAAAATGAGGGATTTCTTTCATTATAGGCTGGAAATTGTTACTTTGGATTCAAAACATGTAATAATATCACATTTGACATCTGCTCGATTATCACACATTGGAACATTGTACTTCCGTTATTTTTAGCAATTTTGTATCGATTCGAATTATGGTAACGTAACCTGAGTATTTATTGATTCGAGTGTGAATAGCGCCACCACTACTTGATTGATAAGTCTCTTCTCTCCTCTTCCGACCAATATCACCATGGAACCTAGTCCACAATGACCCCTTTTAAATTACTGTTGTCCCTTAAGCCTGAAGAAAAAAGGGGTCCCATCTTGGATTTCAAATGGCTGCCATATTTTCCATATTTTGACACTCTTGGTCACCTATAAACACCTAAAAAGATTATTTTCAGTGAGTTCGTTAATTGCTGTCAAATGAAATGATTTACAGGCTATAAGGTTGCTTTTTAAAAATTTCAAAATGGTGCCTAATGAATCCAAGATGGCGTCCAATCAAACATAGTGTGTTGTCATTATCTACCGCACCAACCAAGAAAAACACCTTTATACCCTTTTGGCTACCGCCCATGTTCCCTTTGGCGGCCAATTGGATTCAAAATGGCGACGATTTTCCTTCATATTTTGAAATATCTGTTTTTCCACCTAAATAAACCATAACTATTTCAGTCATTTCTTTTCAATTTCATGTGACAAACTAAATACTAATGGGGCTTTGATGGACTCTTCAGGCCATTACTGAATGGCTAAAAAGCTATTCATAAGCTGGTAGCCGGTCTTCTTCTTTGTCGTATGAGGCCGAAGCTAATGTGTTGAAGTTGGTGGAGCCCAGCTCACTCTTGTATTGGTTGAGAGATTGAGAGGTCTAATATCCCCATCCCTCAAAGGTTGCAATCATTGAGAATGTGATCCGTTGTCTCTTATGGAGAGCCACGTTGGCAGGCTGGACGTGGTCGCAGCCCCCATCGGTTGCATAATTGCTGTTGAAATGCCCGACACCTGTGCGATCCTGTTCAAGGTGACCTGTCCATGCGTGGAAGATTGCGTGGGAGTTCTGTCATAGCTTGATAGGGAATTAGTCCCGAGTTTGGTGGGATCTATGCAGGCGTGTTCCATATCTATCAGATTGTTTGAGTGGGGAACTGGAGAGTTTAGCGCAGTGTGTGCCAAAAAAGTCTCTGTCTGCCGACTGGTGTATTCTTGATTTTTTATGCAGCAGGATGCGTGTTGTCCAACGAGCCTTGTTCACCAGTTGTTGTTTGTGATGTTCTCATCTAAGCCACTGCAGGTGCCATGTCTCAAAAATGCACTGGTAGAGACTCAGATGGACGAAGGCAGCCAGTAATGGGTCTCATGGTCTCTGTTGTTCGTTGGTTTTTTTTCTTTTTTTTTTTTTTTTTTTTTTTTTTTTTTTTGTTTGTGAGAGCTATTGCGCCATACTGGGGCGCATATTCAGCAGTGCTGTAGACCATATCCAGTCGGCAGTGGTGCCGTAGAGTGGGAATGGACTAAGCAACCCACATGAATTCCAGCAAGGCGACACATGACAGATACCTTTCCGTTGGCACAGACCTTACTCAAGATGCTGCCTGATAAGTATGCTTCGATCAAGCTTCACTCCCAGTTGGGTAGGATTGTATGGCAGACGCAGAGGCGCCTCCATGAGGTGATTTGGAGCTGGCGATGACCTCTTTGGTGTTTTAATATGAAAGGCCGTAGCTGTTGTCCTTAGCTTCACTCACCCTCAGCTTGAGTCTCCAGTGTCTTGAAGATTCTGCAAGTATGGTCCATATCACAATAAGTGTCCTTCTCTACTTCCAGTCCAGCTTTCCTGTCCGATTGAAGACAAAGGCCGAATCGTCCGCGTATCCATACTATACTAGATGTTGTTTTGGCAAGTTGCTTATATACAAGTTGACCCATAGGAGCCAATCCTGCGCATCCTTTTGGGACTTTACTCCGTTCCTCAGACGACGCGGTCCTGCTCTGCCCCTCAATGGTCTAAACCAAAGGTAGGTTTTTGAACGTCCTGTTACATATGAATTGAACAAGAGTGACGATACGGTATGGCTCCTGAAAGCTTGCGTGTTAAGCCCTTGTGCCACACGTTGTTATATGCTGCAGTAAGGTCCACCATTTGTGAGTTTGTACAATCTGATGGACAGTTTTCCGGCCACGGCGAAATCCTTGGTCCTGCGTTTTCGGCAGGGCAAATGTATTCGACGACTCTCCTACAGCCGGGCCAGGGATCAGCCTCCATCAATGTGTTTGAAGGAAACGCACATTAGTGATATTGGACGGAAGCTTCTTTGGGTTGTCAACAGGCTTGTTCGGTTTGGTTTGGGGAGTGTGTGCTGATGGCTAGCCTCCTCCAGATCTGATTGGACTGGTTGGTAATCAACATGTGGGTATAGAACTCTGGATCCATTCAAGACATCGTGGGCCACAGATGTGCATCTGGAACTTCCACTGGTATTTTTCAGGTGGATGTCAGTCCCTTGGCTTCACTAGCGAGGATGGTGGGTTTGAAATTGACCAGTCCACGCCAGGTGTCTCGACGGCAAGTTTTTTTTTAAAGTCCCCCCAAAAATTAAATTCTTGAAACGATCCATGTTCGAGGCAGTTTTCTCAGCATTGACGTTGGCAGGCACAGGACATTCGATGGTTGTAACCTCTGGGCCGGTGAGGCGGATTATGGTCTTCCTTCCAGCCTTTCTGCTAGAATGAGTGAAACTCATATTCCCTTGACCGTCTCCTCCCAGGCCCTCACAACGTCTTTCTTCTGATATCTTAATACAGAGTTTTACATATTGCTGTGGTAAGATTGTCCAGGTTGCGAATAGTTAGGTGTCTGAAGTTGGGCACTTTGAATCCACCCGGTTCTCAAACTGGTCCCCCATCCTGCCTTGGCGGAAGTTCCAACCCTTTTTTACCCTCTGACTTTGATCGGTACCGATCGTAGCAGGCTGTCCCTGAGCGATCAGGGCATGCTCTAGTACTTATTTAGACTGTCTTCCGGAATGCGATTGCAGAACGTAACAGTTTACCAAAATATGGCATCCATTTTACAAAAAGCAAGGTCAAGGATTTGAGTTGGGTAGAAACTGTCGGTTGCCTTGTGTCTTTTCAGAATTGTACACCAGACTTGTGTACAACCAGAAGCCCAGCCTGTAGGGTAAATCCGCTCAGAGTTTGGTATCTCCTGTAGCCCCACTGTATGCCAATGATTGTTTAAGTCACCACGTACGATGCAAGGTGCAACCATAAGTAGTATAGAATCTGATTGAGCCGAAAGTTAGATGTCTTTCATACATTTATGACGATGGGACAACACATCTACAATTTGGGTCGTTGACCATTCCAGGGTGGAATCCGCAGTGAATTTTGCAACTGGCTTCCCATGGACTGTGTTTCTAACAAAGGTGGCAATCTCATGGTAACGCGAGCTAGATATAGGCCGCCATTTTCAGCATGGAACGTGCCAGTTGCGCTTTGTCTCTTGAGAAGAATCGCAGTGACTGTGCCTTTTTTGTAAGAATGTTGATGAGGAGCTTTACTTTGGCTCCTAGTTGAGTCCTTCCCGCATTCATTGCAAAGCACAGAGATGACCATCCTGTACTTGTACATCCGAATGATGGCGCCCGATGGGTAACGTGTTCCAAGACTGACATCAGGTTGTGCCCTTTGACGGGGCTGACTAAAAATACAGTGAGTTACAAGAGACAACAGGATGTTAGGAAGGTAGTCCTCAGGTTTGATTACATTTGCGTCTGATCAAAATCATTCAGTTTCCGGGGTTCACCATGAGGGGGTTGATAATCTTGGCGGCCTTAAAAAAGTATAACATTCACACATTATATGCCAATTAGTTACCACTAAATCAGAATCGGGTCTACATAGTCCATGTTGTTATACATAAGTAGTTATCACTAAATTAGAATCAGGGCTTACATCATACTGGGTAACATGACTATGGCCTCTGACTGTTAGTATCGAAACTGGTACTAATATATTGCAGGATGACTTTTTAGGATAGAAACCCACGTGTTTTTTAACTTTGGACAATTGTGAACGCTTCATTATGTTTAGACTTAGTCAAAATGAATAGAATACTGTGCATTAAAGAACATCAATTCTTAACAAACCAAAATGTCTTACACATGTTTGTATGTTCTGTACAGGCATTTTGGATTACATGTAACCCATTCTGAAATGCCCATTTTAGTAACCTCCTGACTTTATTCTATTTCAAGTGTTTTGGCGAAATTAAGGAAAATATTTTGAAAATCTCGTCTGTAAATTTCATATGGAAAATTACTCATTTTGTGAAATTGTTTTCCTCTGAAAAATCGCCATTTTTCTTGTTATTTAACACGCATTGTTTTTTTTTTTTTTAATTTTTAAAAGTTTTTTTTACAGTTTTGTAAATATATCTGTGTGACAATGCATCCTATAAAGTTAACAATGCAAAAAGTATAAACTTTTAAATCTGCTATGTGGGCAGAGATATTGTAATATGGTTCAAAAAAATGTTCGCCCATTTTGAATTCAAATGGCCGACATACAGATGTTTGTAAAAATATGCACAAAATCGTTAATCATTTCGTCAATGTATGCAAAAATTCAAGTACCTTTGGCTTGAAAACTTTGTCGCTTTCTTCCGTTATTTGCGAAACATGCTGAAATATGTGACAAAACTGGCCCTGCCAATGTTTTGAATTCAAATTGTTGCCATATGGATATAGGAAAAATATGCACAAAATCTTCCAAGTTGGAACATTATGCAATAGATTGAAGTAATTGCTAAAAATGTTTCTCTTTATGTCGGTATGTGCAGAAACGTTGAAATAATGTGATAAAATGGCCGCCAGTTTTGAAATTCAAGATGCTGCCAGATCGGGCTGTTATAAAAAATGCAAATAATCCTCCATTGGGACAATGTAATGCAATATGTGAAGTACTTGTGAAATGTTTCCTCTTTATGTCCGTTATGTGCAGAAACATGCTAAATATGTGATAAATGGCCGCCCATTTTGAAATTCAAATGGCTGTCATAGGGATTCAGAAAAAATGCCTCCACTAAAATATGTTTCATACCCATAGGATAAAAAAACATTTGGTTCTCACTAATGTAGCAATGATGGCTCAGTCTAATCCCCAAATTCCTACATATGCTATGTACTAAAACTACCTTTTGGTGATTTGCGGCAATGCATCGCAAATGTTCATAGTACTGGTTTAAATATCATCAATCCCTAATATCGAGTGTCGATCACCCCTGGCAATGACTCAGTGCACCGACGTCGCGGCAATACTGTCCACAAGGTCAGAACCTCTGCAGCTAACCTCCTGTAGAGTTTTGAGCAGACTTGCCCCTGCAGTGGCACAAACTTAATGATCGGATTGTATAACATAGATGCTAAGCTTATTTTTTAAATGCTTGAAAGGTCTTTCCCCAGTTTCACCTAGCCTCTCAGTTTCACTTTTATCCTCAGTTCATTTTGCACGGTGACCATAAGCTCAAATCCCCACTCGTTGTAATGAACCACATTTGGAACCTAAAATGCAGGTAAAGGTACTTTCCATATGAGAGCAACCAGAATATGGAACAGTCTTCCTTCAGTTTATCCGCTGTAACAGAAACACAAGAGTTTATCTCAGCTTAAAGCCACAAGCATCTACATTTGTACATCCACATATTCTGCACTGCTGTAGATCATGTCTCTGCATGTGAGTTTAATATACTTCATTGGGTACGTTCTTTTATTCTGTATTTACTGTGTATTAGTTCACATTGTATTCTAACCTTATATCAAAGTCAATCTGTAACAATTACATTGTAATGCAGGGCCTCCTTGGAAATCAGTGCTCTTGGTTCATTGAAGGGGCTACCCGGCCTAAAGAACGTTTAAATAAATAAATAATAATTGATGGCTCGGCTTAACCCCAGCATCTCTATAGGTCAATCAGGGGAAGTAAGAAGGCCATGGTATCTGCTCCACCGCCGCCGCGCGCCTCAAGAATTGTCTCAATACAGTGGCCCTGTGCGGCGTGGCGATGTCGACTTGCAGCCGAAATTGTTTGTCACAACCCATCTTGTCTGTGGCAACAGTGGTTTCCTATAATGTGTCCAAGTACCTGGCTGATTATAGATTCAGCAGTTTCAGCAGTCAGCGATCATTTCGTCTGGTAATGTCACTCGTTCGCGTCGTTCCTGAAGATGTTTTTCGTGATAATGACCCCCTTTCGATTATTCTGAGGATTTAACAGACAGTACTCTGCGATATTCCGGGGAAATCAGCGACTCTGGATTGTTTGTACCCTTTCCGTCTGCTCGATACAAAAGCATTCTTATCTTCGGCGTAGTTGACATGCCATTGGACATACAGAGCCTAGGACCTCTGTGCCACTGTTTGTTTCTCAGGTAACAACCAACTCTGAGAAAATGGGCCCCTTGTACAACATGTTTGGAGCAGGGAAACGGAACAAACAACTGACGTCTGGCATTGTATTACTCCCATCGAAAGGCATCGTTACGTAATGGGTATGGGGACTACAATTACCTACTCTAATATGATTTACTGAGGCCTCCAATAGAAATACGTTTAAAGATTCTGGGTCTGAAATAATTATTCCCAACTTTAGGGCACAGTGTATTATCAGATGTGTTAAGCGAGTTTTTGAGGGTCGAAAAACGTGTGGGCAGAAGACAGTAGGTGTCCATATGATTAGGGGTAAGGGTACGTCCTTTTTCATTGTTTTGTGTGGCAACTCGCCAGTGTGGAATATTCCATGTTTCTAAATGGGTATCATATCGAATTAACGTATAACGAGTGTTCGTCGAATGGTCGTAGAGAGAAAGTGGTGGAATAACTTACCAATATTGGCATTTGGCGATGGTGTAGTAACATAGAATAACTTTAGAATGTGTTTGACTACAACAGAAGGATATAAGGATTTGTTTAATAATTTTTCAAGTATTTTTACATTACAAACATTAAAAAAAAAAAAAAAAAAAAAAAAAAAATTTTATTGATTGTTTTTATTTTTAGCCTGAGAAGAAATAGAACATTCAGTGTTCAGACACTGTTTTAGCCAATGATCCCAGGGTCCAGGACGAATCTGGGACAAGCCAGGGGTCTTCACCCGACACGTACCACACTCTGGCTGCGATTACCTATAACAGTACAGCAGGCGTCCCTCCGAGGACGGGGTAGCCTCAGGTTCGTTGCCCAGTCCAAATGACCACGGGAAGAACGGATTCCAGTTTTATCATAGGTCTTACAAGCAAATCCAGAATTGGTACCCAATTAAATCCCAGCAAGTGGCCCCGCCGGGCTTGACCGGGGACCTTCTGCACTAAAGGCGAATACCCTACCATGGCGCCCACGGCTCTCTTCAAACATCCAAAATATTCAATCCAACATGACGTAACCAAATTCATAATTGCCATCATATAACCTTTACTTATAGATTTTAAAGGTAAAACCTTAGCTAATGTATTTTTAAAACTTAATTTCCGACTGACCCTATCACCAAATTAGTGGTGGAAAGACAGCAAATAGTTTTAGCCAACTTCACCATGTTCACCCTCAAGAAGTGCAAACACCCCTTGTCCCTGTCTTTTTGGAAACGGTAATATGGCGAATATTTAGGGCCGAATAACTGTATCAATTATATTGGCGATTCAAATACTATTAACCCCAGAAGACCAATTGCACATCGTTGTTCTTATTCCTACTTACATATGCATATAGAAAACATCTAACCTTAGAATTCAAAGTGACAGAACCAGTAATTGGCATAGCGACAAGCTTATCTATTGCATTTCTCTCTCTTTATCAAACATCATTACCACATGCACCCCTAGAAAATAGTTCAATCCAAGTGTTTTTCATTTTTCAGAGGGCTTTCAAGGAATTAATTTGGTAGCTTAACATTGCCAATAACGCAATAAAGGCAAATCATAATCAAATAACAAGCATTTTGTATTGAGTTGAATATGCATTGTCTTGTCACATAATAACTTGCCATTGAGTGTGAAAATTTTGGTAAAATTGGTCAATATTCTCAAAGATGCGATGCGCAAATGTCACCCAATTGAGTGCCATTCTACTGATTTGAGAGTGAATTTCACTCTACTAGATTTAAATTTACTTTTGTCAATAGTGAAATTTCTTTCCATTGTAGTGATCACTGGTGACAATTCCGATATTGTGTTTGTCACGACATTTACACAAATTATTGTATTTGGTTTGGCGCCCATCCCTGGTTACCAATGTTGGTGCCATACTTTATCCATTTGTAACCATGGCTATAAGTTGTGTTGCAACATAGGCATTTTATGGTCGCGTAGGACAGTATATTACTTACTCGGGCCATTTGGGCCGTTTTTGTTCGCGGTTCTCCGTAATGGTCCGGCAATTTCGGCCGTTGAAAATGGTACGTGCAATTTACTGTCGTGCTGGTTTTGACCCCTATAATTGTCGTTGTAAATTTTTAGCTTAAAGCTTTTTAATGTAAAAAACGGTATTTTTTTGTAAAATTTGTTTGTGTTTTATTTAAATGGAAGGTTTGGGTTTTGTTTTACCTGGATTTCGAAGTATGTCGAGATCAGCTATCACCATGATCACTGGCTTACAGATGTATCGGAAAACTTGCGCTTTCCGAGAGAGGCGGATTTTTGTTTAAAATTCGCGTATATGTGTAGTAGAAATATATCTTGCTGCCAAAAAAAGCTCAATTATTGCTGAGGTTGATTTCATTCATTCACCCGAATTCCCCTCTGGGCGATTTGTACGTAGGTAAGTTGGGTAAGTACAACGTGGTAATAGCGGTAGTCTCCAGGTTGACTCTAACTGGACCTTCCTATTGCGCTCATGGCTATGACGTGCCAAGCTAAATAGCGGGGGTTACATGGAAGAGCTTTTGGACGAAAATTAACCAATGATATTATTGTTGCAGTGCCGAAGGACGAACCGCAGTCTATAATTGTTGTGTGGCATTTCCCCCCAAGAATATTTATGTTCGTGTTTTTAGCTGAATATTCTCAGTGTAGATGTAGATGACTATCCTTCGCAATAGGGCTGTCTACGCACGTCACAAAAAGCGATCGGCCATTTTGAGTGTGGGATGATTCTCATACCCGTCGGGTAAGCTGCCGGTAAACTGGACAACAAAAAAATGCGCTGTATTGTTACCTGAAGTGATAACAGAGACTGGAATGGTAGACGCTGTTAGGAAAAAATATGCACATTTTGGAATGCCTATTCGTTTCACTTACATAAAAGCAATCCAAAGAAATGGTCATAAAGGGCTTGCCAAACCGGCCTCGAATCGAAGTTTGTTCGGGAGTGGAAGTCACGGTTTGTTTTCACCTCCGGTTAAGCTAAGATCGGAGTTATAGAGATTACGCATGGTTGTGTTGTCGATAAGTGATATGCGCAACGGGGCCGACAATACAGGCTAAGCACCGGCATGTGGCCCGGATGAGTAGACAGACCCTATACCTCTTTCTATGAATATCTTCCAGCAGTATTATTACGTTTTTTACATTTAAAAATACCATATTTTTTTTTCTTCGTCGTGGTAACAGTTAGCGAAACGTGACACAGCTGAATTGACGCCTGAAATAGTCAGCTTACCTCAAAGCTCTGTCCATGATTCATAAAATGGACCTTTTGGTCTGGCGTTCGAATTCCACTTTGGGCTGATTTTTTTGTTCTGGGGGCGTTATTTCTTTGTTTAATGGCTATTTTAGAAGTTTTTTATTGTTTGGGTGTAAACAGAGATGATTTTTTCGCATATGACAGCACAAAAGGGTCATACATATAGGCCTAAAGCATAACAAAAAAGAAATTAACCACAACTAAAAATGAATAAAATAACAAATGAAATAAGGAGAAAATAATAAACAAATAATTTATATAAGTTAAAAATTTAAAACCAAATCAAATCCGTGCACACTAGGTGTTCGAATATCATTAAAATAAATAGTAAAAATAGAAAAGAATAATAACCTAATTACAGTAGTTATATAGGCCTTCCAAAAAGGAATAAAAAAATAAAATGAACTAAATGGAAAACCAAATTAAATTTTTAAAAATCAGTACGAAATAAAAATAAAGAAAACGACAAAATAAAAAATGAAAAGCCAAAATGGTAAAGAAAAATTAAAAAAATAAACGGAAGGCTAATATAAAAAATATTTTAAAAAATTAATAAAATCAAAGCCGTATACACAAAAATATTAAGTATATCAATCGTTAAAGTGAAAATAAACTTAAATAATTACACTAAGAACAATAAAGATGACTAAATAAGTAAAATAAAACAAAGTAATAAACACAAATACAATTACAAAATTAAAAACCAAAATTTTTAATAAATACAACTATTAATAAAGTAGATTCGTTTACAATAAAATTTAAAATAATAAATTAAAGATGACTAAATAGGTAAAATAGAAACTAAAATAATAAATAAGAAATGAACACATAACCATTCATAATTAAAAACAAAATTAAACACTATGAATAAAAATATTACATTATAAATTAAAAATCAAAATAAACAAAGAATATAAAATATAAATAACAACAACGCAAGGAATTGTTCGCGAATCAAATTTCATTATTGTAAAACCCGAGGCGTCATATTCCAAGCAATTGTCAAGAAAACTACAGCTTAAATTCTGGACATCCATTCACCTTACAACCTTGCATGTGTGGATATATCAGACCAAACTCGGGTCCACAACCAACAGTCTACAACAGCACCACTGTAGAAGTCTCTTACCAGCACAATTCTTTCCAAGTGTCTCTGCATCTGGAAACACCCCTACCAGCTTTACTGGGTTCAGCTCAGTCACTGGAGATTTTCCAGAGTCGCCTGAAGCATTCCACTCACACTCCGCTAGCTAGCCACACGGACCTTCTTTTACTTGCACCAGTCGTTTGTTCCTGCACACTTGTTGATCTTTGTTCCTGTGACAAAGCACCTTTTAACGAGTACAACAATACTCTTACTACTGAGGAGTTAATGATTGGAAGATAGATGAAGATAGATGCGTCCAACTTATTCCAGTTAACAGTCCACCTAAAAAACTTGCAAGTTGCCTGAATATGCAGTCACGGAATTACAATTCATCTTTGACATCAATTCAAACAATCCTAAAAACTTGCAGGAAAACGTCTGCCTCAATTCAACATACAAATTCAAGCCAACCTCAGTTATCACAAAAATGGTCAGGAGCGACCGATAAGGTTCTGAAAAGCAAGCAATCACAACCACCGCCAACTTGAACCCACTTGCAACGCAAATTTTACCAGCCCGCCCCAACCGTCCCAAAACTAGTAGCAAAACCTGGAAACCTAGAAAAGCCGAGAACCGCGAAATTCTAGTTCTTTTCTGTGGGCCGCCAGCTATAGCTGGCAGGGACCACATAGCATCCGTTGTGTGGTGTATGTGGGGGGTGTTTGTGTGTGTGTGTTGTGTGAATGGTGTTCAACAAAATGTTATTTTTGTTTTTTTTCAATTGACCTCAATGGCAAAGTTTAACTTCAATGGAACCAAAACACTTCTGTCATAGGTGCACAATGGGATCCTCATAAGTGTGAGGTCAAAGGTCAGTGAAAGGTCAAAGGTCAGTGAGGTCAAGTTGGAACATGGGCTTAAAAAATGTAAAATTGATCTAATTGAAACTTGAAGTTCATTTGAACCAAACTTTTGGCATAGGTGCACCATGACGATTTCCCTGATATGTTGATGAGATCAAAGGTCATGTGCCAGGGTCAAAGGTCATGGGGACGGCCCACAGCTTAATTCTTGGAATATAGCGAGCGCGGAAAGGCGAGAACCCGCAGAAATTATAGTTCATTTTAGAATCTCTCTCGGTTTTGGCAAATGTTGGCCTTTTAGTCAAGGTGTCGCCTTTTAGTCATTTTGTGTGGAAAGCGACGCTATTTTTGAGCTATCCAATTTAAATTGGTTTTAGCCAATTACACAACGATGTTTACTAATATTTACAAGTTGTATATGATGAACCTATAAAAACAGGTCTTTGGACACAAACTTGTGTAAAGATAAACGACCCGTTTAAGCTTTATACGACCGTGCTACAAGCTGAAAAAAGTACTTGGAAAACCACCCCGCGGCTTCTTACGGCATCAAGCGTGAGACTTTGCTGTGAGGGAATTTATAACCATTCCCCAACTCCAAGGCAAAGCATGAGTGGGAGAATTGTTCCCCAATCAGACAATTTTGATACCCCTTCACAACCCGATGAAACGTTGGCCTATGAACAACATTGTACAGGGGAGCGGGGACATTTATTTACACCCGAATGCACTTTTGTTCCAAGACTTTTGGCGAGGATTGTTGTTTCATATAGTAAAGTGTGTTACGTTAATTTCAAACAACAATTATAATATTGTTAAGTAGTTAAATTTCAACAATGATAACAGTGTGTATCATTACAGCCAAAATCAGCCTATCATTTTTTTTCCAAAATTTAAAATGCCCACTGTGTCTCTCAATTGCTAGTGTTACGTCATATCAACAAATAATATTACCGATCTTCGTGAAATTAAGACATCATTAAGATGGGCAACAGTTGAATAAAGTTAACAAATATATTTACCTGGGTTTCAACGGCAGCATCAAAACATGGAGGCGGGGTGATGACATTGACAACAGAATACGAAATGCGAGGGCATCATTTATGGAACTCAAACAAGTATGGAGCACCAACAAATTCTCAAGTAGAACCAAAATACCGCTGTTCAGCTCACTTGATAAATCAGTACTGCTCTACGGATGCAAAACTTGGAAGATTAATGAAAGTGACAAGAAGAAGTTAGACATATTTCAGTTCAAATGTCTTAAAAGAATATAAAACTAAAATGGCTTTGCATTTACAACATACTTAATAGGACCAAACCTGAAAGAGTCAGCAAAGAATTAGGCAATGAAAGTGGATTAGTATTTATGATGGAAGATAAATGTCACTGCCAGACAGCAATGGCATGGGCACCAGAGGACAGGATGAAAATGCGTCGCCCCAGAACAATAATGAGGCTAGAACGCACTTGGATGGCATCTGGAGACTGATGAGCCCCAAGCCAAACCGATGAGCTAGAACAGTCCAACGGAAATAGAATTCACTGCAGCTTTTGGCAACTTGGATAGGTGTGGTGAGGTCTTCGTGAAAAAGGTATTAACGATTATCCATTCTTAGAACTGTTTTTCTATTTGCACATCATAGCAGGAATTGCTCCAACCAGACATCCGTCGTATCGTGCGAAGCATGCAAGAGCGTAGCTGCCAAGTATCCCATGTAGCAAAACCCTATGTCCGGACGATACCTGCTGCAACCTCCTTAAATCCAGAGTAGTTTCTTCTAAAGCCAAAGTCCAAACCGTCTGACACAGTCCCCTCTATAGGAGTGTAAGAGAGTCGCCTTGTGGAAAGAAAGGCTTGCCATCAACCAAGTACATCGATCGGTAGTGAACCTGTGTGAGCATCTCCCACCCTGGAGGCTGACTCCTCATGGGCTGAATGGCGATTTCTTAACAGATTGAGAACCAAACTGGCCGATCTAAGGTATCCTTGCAGAAGTTGGGGAGGGGTTTTTTTTAATAATTCTATCTTCTGGAAGGCAATCAGGATACTACCTGTGGTTTTGGAATAGCACCACAGACAATGGAACACCTCTTTGTCTGCCCATTGCAGGAGCAACAATGCAAACACAGAGACCCTTTTGCGGAATTCATGAAGCAGCCAGACGTTGTACCATCTCTGCTGGATCATATTTGAAACCAAGTGTTTGCACGATAATAAGAAGACTAGTTCATGACCTCATAATGTCGGGATCCCGTAATTGTCCGTATTCTGCGCTTCTTCAATCACCAAATACCCGCAGTACTTATCTACACCAAACGTTCCAATATAGTAATGCAAACAATTCACTTTGACCAATAGAAATTAGGGAGTTTGTTTGTTTACAAAGCCAAAAGAAAATGAATGATATTATTGACGTTGAACTAAAATTTAGTTTTAAAGATGAGGTAGTGTATCGCAATGGAAGAATGCGCAAGTTCCCATCATAGGATCATATTACCGACATCCTATAGACATTATGTTTTAGGTTAGTTCTCATCCTGCTAGGGAGTTTTAGTAAATAAAACTGAACTTTTCTGGGAATTTTGAAGAAATTGGTACTGATCCAATGTTGTACTTATAACATAAATCCGAAAAATCGTGAGTATGGAACGTTTTCCCAAGGACCGCCGGTTTTAAATACAAGCATTTTAGGACAATTTAATTTTGAAACTGATTGTCTGATTTTAAGATTCCTTGATTTTAATACTTGACCATAATAAGGGGCCATGAGTGAGTAATATAGACAACCTATACTTGTTTGAAATCCTTATAATCGAGACAATTAAATTTGGTGTATATGTAAACCAATTTGTCACAGATTTTTAATTTACCCTGTACTTAAAGCCCCCCCCCCCCCCTCCATTTTTTTCACCTTTGTTACCCCCACATTTTTTGTTTCTGATAATCCTTAGAAGCAACCTTAGCGGACTTCTGAAGTCTTTGAGAATCTCATACATGCTTATTATTTTGTCGCTTTTCCCCAATTGAACTCAGATTAAAAACTTGAGACCTATTGATGAACAATACGGTGGGTCATGTATTTGTCCTACTATGAAGCTTTCTTCATATACCAAAATGTTTTTGACACTTTCGAATAAAACTGGGTTTCGTGGGGACGAGGCTTATTTCCGTTTGATACAATAGCTGGTAAGAGGTGCCAGGTATCCAATCTGGCGCACGATCATAGCTAAAGTTTTTCACGAGAGTGGTCCCCTGGGAAAGAAAAAAGTTTACTTATTTGAAAACAATATGGACGTTTACATATTGGGCCTGTTGTAACAAGACACAGAGGGATAGATTATAAAGAAGTACATTGAACTTCAACGCCTCTCACGACTTGTTTTTATTGGAGATTGGTAGCCTGCGAACGCATCCACCAGTCCTTAGCGCCATGAATGTTTATTCCGTGGTCATGTGACCGCTCATAGCCGAAGTGCGGTCACATGACTTGATGACAGAGTCATAGCAAGTTGGGAGAATGTGGGGGGGCCCTGGTCCCGTGTTTAAAGTTTGCCATGCCTCGTGATATGGTATTGCCTTCTCGTACTCCTCTGCGGTACCAGTCTGTTTTTTCCCAATCCAAAAATTTCACATTTTCCATCAATGGAATGACCTTCGTTGTGTGTTTCCCAACAGGAGAAGAAGGTTTTGCATTTCAGCGGAGTCTATTCTTATGGACGGGCCGCTTTCACTTCATTTCACCAACCTAAAAGGACAATTCACGCAATTCAATGTATAGACTGCTCCAGACCTGGCTAACTTCTCAGTAGGGTCCATACATAGGGTCTAACTTCTCAGTAGGATCCATGCATAGGGACAGCTTTTTCCAATGTGCCTGAAGGTGACCCTATAGGAAACTAGAAATATCCACATCCTATCCAGGAGCAGACCTATTCAAATGGATATCCTATTCGAGACATTACGGAATCATGTGACTATATCTGGGGCCACAAAAAAGTCCTATTTAACAGCGCGTTTCAAAGTCCTTTTTGTTCAGTCTTGAGCATGAATTAAACATCAAAGTCATTATCATTAACACACAAGGTCGGATAACAGTCCGCCTTATTCACTGAAAGGCTGAATTTGATACCTATATGATACGTTGGGAGGCTTATATTAAACTTGATTCCTTATGGAAATCTTGAGACTTCGTCAGGTCTTGGGTTTTGGTGGTTACCCGTGGCCGAGCGATGGACTTTAAAAAAGAATAGTGCTGACTTTTGTAAATGTTCGGCTTGAGTGCAACAATCTGTTGATCTTTGACATTTTGAACATACAAACATGTATAAATATCAGATTTTTTATTTTAAATATTTCAGCTAGATGTACAATTTAGCTTTTTGTTTGTTTACTAAAATTGGTGCATTTATATAATGCTTTTATAAAGATTTGGTATTTGCGGAGTAAGGGTGCACAGGAGTATTGTGTCCGCCCGTTGAAAAAGAGTCAATACATACATCACAATTTGCGGCTCGTGTGTCCTCATTTGCAGCAAAGCTCTTTCTGTTCGCGGTATTTGCGCTACAACCCTCATTATCCAGCCTTTGCCAAAGACTAATCTTGTCAAATAGAAGAAATGTGATACATTTTAAAACACTTGATATTACAGCTCGCCGTACGAGGCACAAAATAATATTTGTTTAGATTGCAACATTTGCAATTTGGCTGAAGGGGACGTATGGACGACCTCTGACACTAGCTAAGAGCGGATTTACGATATTGGCTCTGTCCCCAGTGATTTGTGTATACTAACAGTGACAAAGGGACGCACTGACTGACTTCCTTAATATTTGTCGACACATTTTAAAGAACACAGAATTGATAAATATCTCACGAGATTAATATCTCAATCAATATAATACACATCACAGAACCTGCGCTGAGCTACGTTGTCAATTATAAATGGATGACTTCAAGAAACCTGAGCATACCCAAACAGGCCCAACATTTTCTAAGTGTATAGCTACCAAATGCTTATTTCTTCCGTGTTACAAATATTTATGAAGAGCAGCCGCCAAAACCCGACCGCACACAAGTGGTTTTTGGTTGTATGCCACAGTTATGAAATGCCTCTGCAACCATGATCTGTGAGACATGATTTCTACTCAAATTTAGGGAGCTTCAAAACAAAATGTTGGCTCTTCCGTGTCACAAGGACTTTAATAACAGAATACGTTTGACAGCTTCGCAGACGGTAATTTAGTCTAGGCTTTAAAAACAACTTGATGACTTTGGCTACAAAACATGTTTTTTATTCACGTATGCATGCAATCTTTACCCGCCCTCTATACCCTAATTATCTCCATACTTTATATGATTATGGTGTCAATAATAACCATAGGCCCGAAAAACCTTAACTTTATCCGTATAGTGCTCAATGCACACAGATGACAAGGTTACCAAACCAAAACGCTTCAGTCAAATGAGTCTCTGAAAACGTTGAAGCTATGGGTTTGACGATTAATAATTAATATAACTATATCTATTTATGTTTGTGAGTGGCCGTGCCAGCGTGGGTCAACCTTTGGTCAAAAAAATAAATCAATTCCCACTCTGCACAGTAGGTTTGGGACACAGAATATATGGATGGATGGTCAGCTCATATCTCTCGTTTATAGTCTATGAAGTTTCGCAATATTACACATCAAAAGAGGAGTAGATATTAACAGGCGATGGGCTGAACAAGCTGCTGCTAGTTTGGTTGAAGGTGGTAACTGTTATATGGTTGAACTGTTTAGTGTCACACATATTTAACAATAAGCTTTTAAAGTTCCTACTCGCTATGTCCGACTTTTTGTCCAAGTAGGGACTGTATATACTTCCGGTGCGGTGATCCCGGTACAATTTGATGGCTTCCCCATTCCTGGGTAGATATTGTCTGCAAATACACAGCGCTATGTCAATGTGATGGTGAAGAATCACTTGCAAGCTTGTGACTGTGGAATGTGAAAGTAATAATAGTTCGCCGGGAGCCAAAGTCCGGCTCCATAGACGACAACGGAATAATATAAATAATTAAGCGTGAAACTAATGTTGACGTGTGAAGAGTCAACTGATCGAGTGTGCCATATTCTGTACCGTTGTAGCCGAACTATTAAGTCCGGCGCACTATAAAAACTTCTACACCGGGAATTCATAGAAGTGCTGGCATCGTGGTTTCCATTGCACATTTGCTCATATTCGAGGTATTCGCTACAGGCCCAGTGGCGGTGCCAGACCTCTTTTTCTGGGGGGGGCAAACGGGGGCAAAGTGAAATCTTGGGGGCGGGGCAAAACAAAAAGTGAAACATCTGGGGGGGGGCAAAAATATGAAAAATTTGGAAATTGTGCACCAATATTGGCCCCCCAAATCACTGTGATTTTGCCCAATCCTTCATTCCTTTCTTTCCACCAGGGGGGGGCAACACGGGGGGGAAGAAGAAAAAAAAATTGGGGGGGCAAATGCCCTCCCATGCCCCATGGCACCGCCACTGCTGACTGGCCGTCTGCTCTAACCTGGCTCAATGCATTTCCTGAGATCACCTGATCCGAAACACACAGAATTCTACTTGATTACCCGAATGCGCATGCTATGTTTGAAATCGAAAAAAAAACTTATTCAATAAAGACACACGCATAGAAATTAAAACAAAAGAAAGTCTACAATACTAAAAATTAGATCTGCAAGCCTGTCCGGCTATGCGTTTCAAAATGCTTTGACATATGGGACTGATATTAAGCATAACGGTAGGGGAGAACAGTCTTCTAACCTTTGCTTTGCAGGGTTTTAGAGTGACCAAAAGGTCAACGGTCATCTAGAGGTCAATTAAGTGTAGAAATGCCTTATGCCCACTAAATGGTGTCTCAAAGGGACCGCGACTGAGCACAGAAAATCTCAGGTCAAAGTCACAAACATAGGTCAAAGGTCACACACGGGGAAATGCATTTCGAGCCACCGCAACTCCAGGTCTTCAGTGACTTATTTTTATTGTTTATTACACTAATGCGTGCACACAATGATAATCATCGATTACCAGTCACAGCACAGAACAAAGAAAGTACATAGCACGTACAACACTTCTTCCAATACAATTTACAAATGAATTTTGAGCGCCGCTCATTACTCTCACTACTAAATGGTGACGTCAAATTAGTGATAAAAGCTTGGGGAGGATTTGAAGGAAATTCTGCAATAGTTTCATGACGTTCGAGGACTTTTAGACCTAGATGTCAAAATTATATTGCCAATGATAATGGGAAAATCCGGTATGGTATCGGCTATCGGAAGCTGAAAACAGAATGTAAATACGACTTTCCGTTGTTGAGTGTTGGTATTGTTTTTATGTTATTAAAGTTGCTGCCATAAGTCCATCCCGGAAATGAGTGGTTGAAAAGTACTCTATAATAATGTAGACGTTTCATATAGAAGTCCCATTGATGCAAATGAGGTATTACAATTGATTCCGCCACGCGCTGTATGGCTTTGTGCAGTAGCGCTTGCCGGAATGAATGGCAATACCTCATTTGCATCAATGGGATTTCTATATGTGAAAAAAACGTCTACCTAAATAATCGGAGATTATGCGCGATCTGATGTGACTAGTGATATTACTATCTGTGTCGGTATTAATTAGATCATTCCTGAACATACAGTGTCATCATTTGTAAGGGCATTTAGTTTAATAAGAGGGTGACAAAGCAAATACTATGCTGACATTGCTATTTTCCGGCAGTGGAAAAAGTTGAACTGTGAAAGCAATAGGAGTATTGATTGCTGTCATACATTATACGCGCGGGACAGTGTTGTGGGCGCGGTCAAGCATGGTTTGCATGACACGTACAATTGTAGACTAGTAAAATAAAGCCAATATATATGGAACCTGGAACAATATTCAACAGAAGTTTTTTGGATTTATTATGTTACAATAACCCCTCTGAACATTATATCCCCAAAAGATGCCAAAATCAGAAACCCGGAAGTGGGCTATTAGAATAAATCCAAAACGGCACGCCAAAGGCAACTTTGAGGACCTGTATCTCTTACTGGTTGGTTTTAGACCCACAATATGTTATTTGTAGATAAAATATGACACCAAAGAATCAAATAAGTTGTTTAAAAACGCACAAGGCACGTGTCTTGACGTAACCCCACACGAATCTGACGTAATAATAAGTATATAGTCGTGGAAGTCTAAGTTTAGAAAAGCAGCTTGTCAGTTGTACATCAGTGACCACATAAAGCACATGGATCTACTCTACTGTAGGTGGATCTACTATGTACGGATCTACTGAGGGTGGGTCTACTGTAGGTGGATCTCCTGTGGGCGGATCTACTGTAGGGGGTGGATCTACTGTAGGCGGATCTATTGGGGGCGGATCTACTCTAGGGGGATCTACTGGGACGGATCTACTGCGGGCGGATCTATTGCAGGTGGATCTACTGTGGGCAGATATAGCATGGGAAGATCTACTGTGGGCAGATATAGCATGGGAAGATCTACTGTGAACGGATCTCCTATAGGTGGATCTACTTTATCGGATGAAACCCCAGACATGACTATTTATTGAATGATTGCCTGAAAAGATACAAAAAAATCATAAGCACATGAGAAACACTAAAAAGGAAACATTCTTTCAGTGAAATGAACTGGTCTAGTGGAAGAGTGCAGGAATCCCGATTGCTTTGTCAACCCAAGCGCTATTTGGGAGCTGTTTTTGAAAATATTACGATTTAAGTAGGGCTGGACAGGTATCGGCAGGCATTTTCATTGTCGATAAACTCAACAAAAGCGAACGACCGACGACTGTCGAGAACAGTGCCGCAAAGTTTAGCTTAGGCCTATGCTGAATTCGTCACCTGTTCCGGCTCTGTAATGTAGCGTCACCTTTTTCAACATTTTATGACAGTTGTACATAAAATAATTATGAAAACGTTGTGGAGATTCTAAGACTGCAACGAAATAGATATGTAGGCTAGGCTACTGAACAAGATTAAACATCGATATGACCATGCGTCTTGAAGTGGGGCTTGTTTGCGTTTCGTCTGCAGATTTCAAGTATCACGCATCCTTTTTAGCTTAAACCTATAAAACTTCCCAACTATACATACTAGCATTATGATTAAGTAAACATGTTCTGAAGGGAAATTGTCCAATCTTCCTAAATAAGCTATCAAAAATGCAATGGCTAGGTTTAAACATTATTGATCAAAATACCATGAAAACCGTAAACAAAAAGTGGTATCTCTTTGATTTGGGGGAAGAGCAAATTTAACCGAAATGCATCAAAAAAAGTCTGAATCAAGATAATTGTACCAACATTACAGCTACCTAAATAAACTTAAAAATGAGTGCTTTCTTGGAATATGAATATCAGCCCACCCAGAGCAGGCCACAAATTCAGACAATGACCATAGAAAAAACTTATTGCGGCATGTGAGCGGAGTGAAATACCATGGTTACCAAATCTCATATAAAGGTGTCTGGTATTTTTTATTGTTTTTTCCGTTTTTTGTGACAGATTCGATATACGAACAGGCTTGCAGCAGGTTACAATTGGCTGATATCCTAAGCGATGCGATGACAATTTCCTGATGGCAGGAATGATAATGGACAGCTGCACTTTGAGATTGTATTGGTTATTTTCGCGCAATATAAACATGCTTATTGTTATATTATCATTATTCGTTATTTTGTTGTTATTGTTTGGTGTTGTGTTTGTTGTGTTTATAGCATTCGGTTACGCATTCACACCCAATCATAGATTACGTTGTGCGTTTTTTTTCTTTTGGTTGTTTTTTTACCCTATGACGTAATGACGTCAAATTTGCTGATGACGTCACAGGACGTCAAAAGTTTTTTTAACAGCTGATCCGATTCTTTGGGATCATTTTCTAGCTATTTTAAAACTATCTATTATGGGGTCTAAAACCAACCTTTTAAGAGATACAGGGCTTGAAAGAGTCTTTGGCGGGAATTTGGATTTATGAAAGTAGCCCCACTTCCGGTGTCTGAGTTTTGGCGATTTTGGATATGCAATGTTCAAGTGGGGACCACAAAAAGATGAAACCAAAAAACCTTCTGTTGCAATTTGTCTAGGTCATCATAAGTTACTGGCCTAATGTACAACATTTCGATTGTGTGGATACTTAGGTCAGTCACCCGAATGTACTACACATGCGCGGATTGCCGTCGGTGAACCAGCGTCTGGGACTTGTCACTAGAATCTTTCATACAGGCTTCAATTCGAGAGCTTTGTTTGTGAATTAGGGGCATGTTTTACGATTTAGAGGGGTCCAACTTTCCCGATGTAAATAAAATGATGTAATTTAGATCAAATGTAAAATTAGGGGGCATTTACTAGTTCAAACGTTTGGAGGCAAGACCCAACCAAACGTTGCAAAACGGCAAATATTTTGATGGACCAATATGTCCCTTAAACTGGAAACATGAGCAAACCAACATGAGATTTTGACCCAAATTTTTGTGAGAGGATTGAGTTTGTGAGGGATTATTATGTCTTTTAGGTCACGAGTCATATTCATTTCAAACTATCCTGTGTTCAGATAATGTTACAAACGAAATTCTGTTTTCAGGCGAAGGTTAATTTAGACCAAAAATTGGGAAATTGTGTCCATCAAAGAGTGTTGTAACATGCACCCTCAAAAGAGTTCCCATATATTGAAAAACTTGTTACAGGGAACTCAAATTTCTCAGATTTTGCCTTTTGGGAAATTTCAGAGTTTAATAGGTAAAAACATTCACACACATGTACTGAAAACATTGTACTGAAAAAGGTGTGTTAGATAAGGCAAGCTGCATGGGACCCCTCTCTCGTTGATTGAAAGTGCCATAGTATAACATCTTTGAAAGTGCCACGAAAAGGGATCAGATCAATTGCACAAAGGTATATAACCAATGCACAAGCAGTTATCTCGCAAAGAGAGATTTTATGACGAATATATAGAGGCACCGGCCCTTCAATACATAGTACAAAATCAATGTTGTCTGACGACATTACGTTTACTACATGCATGGTATGAGGATATTGCAGGCAAATTTAAGTATCACCGCCTAGTTGATTAATAGCGTTCTTAATATTTCTAATTTGGCTGATTACAAAATATGGTGTGGAATATAAGCGGTTTTCGCTAATCTAACAACTAACGGACATATAAGGACGAAGTGGATTCGTCATCATATTATGATAATAACCAAATTGCAGGAGTCTATCTTCACGGCCGGTGGGGTATTGATCCATCACACTCTTCAATTTCCAAGTTAAGAATACCAAGCCTAAGTTTAGTAAATAATATTCTAAATGAAAACTTACCAAAAACGGAAACAAGATAGATTCACATGGTAAATTCAATTTAATTGAGGAATACCCCCAAATGCAATTATGAATAAGTTGCAATTGATCCGGTAAATGGTTTGTATATGGATTATCCTGACACTTTGTTTGATTAAGGAATAAAAGCACCAATATGTGCAACGCCTTGAGCAACCCACACTTGCCAAAAACCCTGGTTAAAGGTGTATTTTAAATCTAAGGCCCACAACAGTCGCTGACCACTTTCAGCTCTAGGTAATGAACGTTATAGCAATTGGTAACGGGCTTAGTTCTATCCAATATCAAGACGACGCAACGGGTCAATACTTAATAACTCTTAATATATATGTTATGTGTAGAATGTATCGCAATAGTTCCCCGAGTACGCTGGGGATGGTGCTAGTTACAGGGGCTTTTTGACCAAAATATGTCTGCAAAATTTTAAATGTTTTTAGAGTTGATAGTGAATAAAGTAATTTGATTGGGGGGGGGGGTCGGGTTGGTGGGGGGGGGGGGGTGCGGGCGGGGGGGGGGGGTGGGGGGGAGGGGGGGGGGTGGGGGGGGGGGGGGGGGGGGTTGGGGGGGCGGGTGGTGGGGGGGGGTTATTTTTTTAGGGGGGGTGGGGGGGGGGGGGGGGCGGGGGGGGGGGGAGGGGGGGTTTGGGGGGGAGGGTGGGGTCGAGGGGGGGGGGGGGAGGGGGTGGGGGGGGGGGGGGTGGGGTGGGGGGTAGGGGGCGGGGGGGGGGCTGGGGTGGGGGGGGGCGGCGGGGCGGGTTGTGGGGGAAGGTTTGGGGGGGGGGGGGGGCGGAGGCGGGGGGGGAGGGTGGCGGGGGGGGGAGGGGCGGGGTAGGGGGGGTGGGGGGCGGGGGGGGGGGGTGGGTGGGGCGGGGGTGGGTTGGGGGGTGGGGGGGGAGGGGGGGGGGGGGGGGGGGGGTTGGGGGGCGGGTGGGGGGGGTGGTGGGGGTGGCGGGGTTGGTGTGGGTGGGGGGGGGGGGGGGGGGGGGGTGGGGGGGGGGGTGGGGGGGGGGGGGGGGGGTGGGGGGGTACCCACCACATATTCAACAAAAGGACAAAATGGGAGAATATTAGAGTCAAATATACTTAAATAACATCGGGAGGAAGACGACCCAAATTTGGATTATAAAATGTTTAAATGCATAGAGAGCTTTGTTCTGAGCAAGGACGCTGCCTGCTATTGACCGCTTGTCAGCCAACTTACCATTTGAACTAAAGGTCACACCTAGATAGGTAAAAGAATTCAATTCTTCAAGCTGTACATTATCATAGAACCATTTTTCGATCGTTCAAATGACCTCACGTTTAAACACCATGATTTTATTCTTGCAATATTCACAGATAGCTTCCAATTTTGGATAGTACGCGCTAAGATGTTCAGCTGGTTTTGGAGACCAAATATAGTGTCCCTCATCAAAGCAAGGCTCGTCCGCAATAAGAAAGTGGCTAATACGCGCTCACATATCTGTATTTTTGTACATCATCAGCATTTAGACGCTCACTGAAAATCGTTGATAAAAACATTGAACAGAAAAGGAGAGAGTAAAAAACCCTGTGGGCATACCCAGATTACAGGAAATGATGTGTAAACACCGGTTGATGTTCTCACATGGGCATTAGATTGCATACATAGAAAGAAGCAACCCTTAAAAAATTACCAGAATACCAGAGGACTGAAGTTTTGTTAAAAGGAAATTATGTTTAATATATCAAATGCTTCTGGAAGTCAAACAAAGTGAACAAACTCTGCCTTTCTTGTCGTGGAAAGATATTGTTAATAACAGTACTAGGATAAAAACAATTGTCAGTGGTTTAAATCCCTTCGGAACCCCGCTGGCCCTGAGGTAAGATTGGTAAATTAAGTCCCATGTATTCCACCTTGAAAGACAAATCCTAGAGAAAATTTTACCTATAGATGGTATGAGAGAGATGCTCTGTAGTTGCTGGCTCACTACCAATTTTGTAACACTTCATAGCCCCCACTTTTCACCATTGATTTGCACCAAATGCAGTCCAAAACAACCAACAAATCAAAATCCGGGGTAACACGCGTCTACGAGCTAAGTCTCTCACAGTCCATTTTGTCTATGTATTCTACATTGTTACTGCCACGAATCATTATTTCAACAAGCTATACCCATAGCCTCGTTTATAAGGTCGCGGTTTATTTACGTGCAAAGTAAGACACTAAGTTGAAAGACTCACAGTTCTCTTACACCGGTAATGGAGTTTTTTTTGTCAGTTCTCACATGAATTTAATTAATTTATTTACTTGGATCTCTTCAAAAGTAAGTATATACAATATTTTATAAGAGCAAAGTTTATTAGAATCACCAATAATTACATGAGACAAGATCATGAAATTGTAAATTAAAAGCTGGCTTTCCGAGCCGAAAAGCTAAAGAAATTATTTTGAAAGCAAAGGAAAAGCCAAAATAAGAATGGATATGGGCATGCAGCGGCAAAAGGAAATGCAGAAAACGTACAGAGAAAATACCTCATTTGGATCGGCCTTTAGAAAGATGTCACGTATTAGGGTTTTGAAGCTTCAGACAGATTTCTTAAATCATTGTATTGTCTTGCGCGGGATGCGAGGTTCCGTCCTTACTGAAGTAGAAAAAAATTGCAGCTGCAATTTTGTTTTTGTACGTCAAATTAAAAGAGCACTTATTGATATCCGTAAACTCTGAAGTAAAGAGGCACTTGAAAATGGTGTGTAAAATGGCATAACCTCCACAATCTTGACCTCATTTTTGGACTTTGACAAGGGCATGTGAAATTTTGCTCAGCAAGCCAACGAAATAGCTCACGTTACAGGGAGTAAAGGTTGGTTGTTATCCTGATTACTACAACCATATTGAACTAATTTGGAGCTTTCGTTCAGAAGCTTTAATCACTAAACGATTCATGTTTTGGAACATGAAATCAAGATAAAAATATTATGTCGTAGATTATAGGGTAATCCCCCGGTCTTTGTTAAAGATATGCTATCTCATTCGGAAGAAAGAAAACGGTACAACAACATCAAACTCAACCAACAAAATATTTTTGACAGCCATACTTAGGATGGTAAACGCCTCTTTCTATCAGTTATCCGTTGCCGGGTTTAACCGCTGCCCACGCAAGCACGTGCATTATGCAGTATACAAAATCTAACATGACCAATGGTCGTATCAGTTCAGCATTTTAGACAAAATCAATAGTTTCGCAAGAATTAATGAGAAGAAATACTTACGTAATTGTAGTACTTGTAGAATCTAGAATGTACAATCCAAAAACGATGAACAATTCACTGATATTTTTCCATCGAAGATGGTATAAAAGTGAGAGTGGGTAAAAGCCACAGCATTGCAAGTTACCCTAGCATGTGTGCAGCAAGCAAATAATGATTGGCAGAATATCACAGTCAGCACAGAGTTGGGTGGTTGTCTCAGTTGTAGCAGTGCAAAGTCATCTGGTTCCAATTATTTAAGAATTCTAGGACATGGTATATGCCTAATAGGAAATTCATTCACATTTCCTAAGCATAGAAACAAAATTTTGATTGGATGGACAGCCAACCCATCACACGTGGATAAACTTCTCAGTTCATTGGATGTAATGGATGATCTGACCCATGGTGTAGAGAGTACCATTAGTGTAGAAATGCCCGGAAACGACACACTTGGAGTTTAAATATGCTGCATCAACAAGGGCACAGTTCAAGTGGTTTTTACTTGTACATGAATTGACATGAACTGATATTTGTGTATTCTAGGTATCTTCTATTATAAACGAAAACTCAGGGGGTTGTGTTTAAATAAACTTGTGAATGAAAGCTAGTGAACCGTGCCATAGGAAGTTGATATTCATGCCTTTATAGTAACAAGTATGTTTTAAAAACCGGTTTCCTGAAGTTTTAATTTGTAATCTTGTGTGCAATGGGCGGTGGTTCTAAATATTTAGGATCATTTGATTTCAACTACCCACAATGTCTCACATTTAGTAATGAAAAAAAGTCTAAACAGGAGGGCGCACTCACCCATGAAATGGATATGGCTGTAAGGCTTTAGTTTCCAATCCCAGGGAATTTCAAAATAAAGGTGAGCATGATCTGAGTTTGCTGAAAATATTATACTGTGGTTTTAATCTCTATTATACGAGAGGGTTCCTATGATCGGAAGATTTACACTAACAAGTACTAACATCCCCGCTAAGCGATGGCTGTCTTTTTAAAAGGACTAGTTGCGTGTTTAAAGCACTAATTGATATCTTTACCAAAAACTATGGCCTGTGTGTGAAACTGACTCGGTTATAGGAGAACTAACACCACCGGGTATAATTTCCTCCACGTTCCTCTCACCCTGGCACCCGATCTTCTATGGTGAGAATCAGGGATTCCTTCACGTTCAATTCATATGCTAACCATAAAGACAAATACATTTGAGCAGATGGTCTCCAATTAAAATGGTTAAATTAAAGATAAGGTATGGAATGAACCAAAAACTAAGGTCAACTAAATAAGTTCCTTGCGGGGTCAGGAAAACACACTAAAACTCACTGGCGATATATCTCTTGATATTTGTGAACTACACAAGACCATCAGAATCAGTGCGGGACCTTGAGCTGTACTTTGACTTGGATATCTTAATTTTTCATCTCAATTAATATTGGGATGATCCAGAAATCATAAACATAACATCTGTACATCATGTCATAAACTCAATATCCGATGTAACGAAAGATAGGAAGACTGGAAAGGGTGAAATTATGGATTGCGTTTCTTTATGCACTTTGTATTCACAACCCGTGAGTCTGCAGTCTCCAAATTCCTGTGGGGGTCCATTTCAATTATATTCAACACAGTAAACCACGGCCCTTCGACACATTAGCCTAATAATCTACGCACTGTGAATGCCCTAATTAATTCAATCAAGCAATGTTCGTGGCAACACAAACATTGTCAAATTTGGAAGTCCTTGTGTAGAAACTCCATTGACTGCTGCTACCAAAATGGGAAAAAACAACAAAATAATAGCCCACAAAAACCATGACATATATATATATTACTGTCTGTAAATAATACGGCATAGTATCAAAAGTACAAGCGGGAGTAAATAATAGCCCTAAAACAACGATTTGACTAAAACTGGGGAAAACGTCCGACAAAAAATTTCAAAATTTCATCTAGAGGTAAGAAGATATTCCTAAAGTGTTGTGAAATATCAAAACTACTGTCCAGATACAAATGTGTGTCAAAGGTTTGCCGCTGTTTTTTCTTTCTCACTGCAGAGATTACGGCGAGGATTAAGGTGCAACGAGAGATTTCATTCAAGACATATTGAGTCATATTTAGAGATTTCAATCTTGATTAGACCTCAATATATTCCTTACCTTAGAAAGCATGCATCCAAAATGTTTGATCGCTTGCATCAGCCTAAGTTTTGGTATCT
Source organism: Ophioderma brevispina (assembly GCA_023653785.1). Lineage (NCBI taxonomy): Eukaryota > Metazoa > Echinodermata > Ophiuroidea > Amphilepidida > Ophiodermatidae > Ophioderma > Ophioderma brevispina. The sequence goes on from JAMKCH010003025.1 coordinate 45,285, forward strand.
AAGAACTCTAATAAAACAGAAAAAGTAGATTACAGAGTACTTTGCCTTTACGGACATTTAACCCTATAGAGAAGCATCCCTGGACCCTAGGTGCGCCAACATTAGTCTGGCTGGTCTTCTAACGCCATTAAAAGATATCTATGAGCTTTGGTTTTTTTTTTAGTCTCTACCTCCAACTGTCAAAATTTCTTGATGCTTTCAACTTCAAGTGAAAATTGACGGATACCCCCAGGCACTCATGATTACCGGTTCAGATACACTGAAAGTGTTCTTGCTACCCAAAAAAGACAAGTATTCTGAGTAGTATATTGCATATTTTGCGGATAATGTGGCTCTGGTCGGTATATAATGTAATGTATGAATGGATGAAACCATATGATATCCTAGAATCACCACTGGTCATCCATTATTCAACCCCATTCCATGGTCCAAGTAGCTCATAAGCAATGTGTCTGATCTTCTGTACCTTCGGATCTATCATGGCACCCCAAAACCCAATACTTCAGTGCGATCGGATTTTAAAGACGAAACATTTTTCTTCTGCTTCTAAGAATTGAGCAGCAACCGTATGGACATTAATATCTTTCTCATTTTCATATTACGAGATTCAACCCAATGGGGAAACAAAGGTGGGGGGGGGAGCTTTTTGATACAATAGATTCACAATTATTCTCTATTAATGTTTTTAACACTCCTGTGCGCTATCGTATTGTACGCTTTGTGCTGCATATTAATTGTATGAACGATTCGTATTTCCACAATCCCCCCCGGGCTCCCAGATTAAAACAACAACTTTCTTTCTCTCGTCTGTCAAACCTGTAAGAACTCACTGACTTAATGCTTATCAGATGAAGAGACACGGTGACAATAATCCAAATAACTTTAGAATAACACTTAGGGTGTTTTGTATTCAAAAGCAAAAATTTTTAGACATCTGAAGAGGATGGCTACTGATTCTTTAATTCTTTCTACGAGTAATGTTAAAGAATTTTTAGAAATATACAATGTGCTGTATTTCAAGTAGAGAATGATGCCCTTCTGTATTTTTTGTTTTGTTTTTGCGTTGGTTTGTGGGAATTTTAAACTCTAAACACATTTATTTAATATGGGCGTTATTTTTTGACGCGGTGGATCAAGCTTTTTGTCAGCCAAACTTGCGTCTTTATCATTAAAGCAATAAACGCGCATTTTAAAGAGCGCCCTTAATTTTAAAGATTGAGATTATTGCACACTTGCATTGGTAATTGGCTAGTAACTTTATAGTCTAGGCATATTCAATTCTCGCACCCCCCCCCCTTCAAACTAAATTCTACATGATTTTAACTCTCCTAAAGATCTCCTCCTTAAAAATTCTTATGTGACCAAATTCAAATATTGTCCCACGGTCCGTTGGCGGCCATCTTGGATATAAAGAATCATTCCATATCCAGTGTTCAATTTAGTTGAAAAGTCTCTCAATGATTCGTCTCATCACAAAGAATCAGACATAGATACTTTGCATTGACGTTAGGTTATTTTGGTTACAGAATATGGGTGCAACTGTGATAATCGGTCATGAACTTTGAATTGGTCATTATAGCAGGGGTTAAACTTTCAAATTGCATGGATTTTACAAATGGGTGTTTAATTTGAAGATATGAGCATGAGGCGGGGGGTGGGGGGAGGGGAATGGGATCGGAAAGGTATAGCTTGCACTCTCTAGAATGTTTTGTTTTTTTTTAGTTAGAGTAAAATCGGCAGAAACTACCGTCTTGTCCATGTTGTGGTGACGATAATCTTTTGGTTTATGTAATCCAAGTACGATGTGGATGTGTATCTTGACTGTAGTCCAGTATTTTTTATGATTTGACCCACACAATTGGCAACAGAAACAATTGTTGTGGTAATATCCTTTGAAACCAGTCCAAAAATAAATTTTAAAAGGCTAACCGACATCAACCTAGTGGCACTGTAGAAATAAGAGGCAACGTTTGTCCAGGGATAAAAAATTAAAATCGTTCGAATTGCGTAAATGATGATTGGATAATTTACTAATTTATTGGATACTCCTAAGGTTTAACAAGGTATAGTTTGCCTATCTACGCATTATAGTTTTAGTAAAATAGTCACATAACATTTCAAGGGCATCCTGGGTAAAATTCACAGAATAGTCCAATTTGGATCGACGGTTTGTAACTGTTAAATTTGTCCCACTAGATAAGTATGTAATAGATTCTTTGTTTGAACTTTCTATATAAGAAGTACAGAGCTATGGACGATTGACCTCCCATAGACCCCTGTATCCCCCAGGCACATTTTGCTTGCCGTATATTTTTTGGGTTCTGTCCATTCGACGAACAATTTGACACCATTTTGTGATATAACGAACGGGATATATCTGAAAATTTACCCCTTGGTGACCTTGAAACCTATTTTGACTCATACTATTGAACTAGCCACCTGCAGATAGGTCAAAATATACCTTTACTTTTAATCCTGGGACATGTAACGAACCTTTGGGCATAGCTTTTCGACCGTGTGATACTTTTCATATTTTGACCCCGGTATAAAACCTACCCCCTTAAAATATATGTTCCACTCCCTTTGCATTTTGTAGACTTTTTGATATGTTTGTTTTAAGGTATTCTCAATACAATTTGTTGGCATTGGATTCTGTTGCAATTAGTGTTGGGTCAGGCAGCATTCATTTCGTTTGATGGCCTCTAGCTTTGGCGACACTTTGGAATTCTCGTGCACTCAGTGTTCGATTGTTTTGCCTTGATGCACAAACTGGTGAGATGACGTCGATATCGTGCTTTTCGGTGTCTGGCACTTTTTGTTTGCCGAGTCCCGCAGGTACGGACATCGACTCACCACGCTGGTCGATACTTTTTAGGTTTATGATGTTGGTACATGGCACAACTTACAGCTTAGGCATGGGCACGAGTAGTATGATTAAACTCTTCATTGCTCATGATGTTACCCAAGGGTAAGGTACATTGAAAGCTTACATTATGTAAATGAGTTCTGACCAAAATAAACTATACTCTAAAATGTATTACTTGTTCCACCTTGTTTAATTTATCGTTAGTATGTTTCTCCTTAGCTATAATTTCCTCACCTGCCCCTTTTTGGAACTCCAATCTTGTAAACCTCACAGTTGCCTGCCCTTGATCTCTACCCTCCTAAGCACAAAAATTCAGTATAAGAATGTTTTGCATTGTTTTGTATATGATTAGGGACTACTCGTCTCTTCCTAAAAATAAACCAAACACGGAAGATCATAAATCATGAACTTACATTTTCTTGCTCATGTTTTATACCACAATTTGCACCGATTTTTGTCAAGATTGAACATTTTGGCCCCCTGTACAATGACCATCAAAAGTTTAATGACACTTATAACATTTTCAACCCATTCTCTTTAACTGAACATCGCATATATGATCCATTTGTAGATTAATTCCTTCTTATCCAGATGGCCCGCAAACGGACCCCTTAGGACAATATTTGATTTTGGTTGCATCTGAATTCTTGAAAGAAATGGCATACTCGTGCTAAAAATCATGTTAGAATTTTTAGTTTTAGGGAGGTGCATGGGAACCCATTTAATTTGCTGACTAATACTGTGATTGTAACGCTGCGAACTTGTCTTGTACGGCAAAAGAAAAAATAGGAGAATTACTATCGATCGCGATAATCTTCAGTGGCAGCTGGAAAACACCTTTCATATATATAGCCTTTAAAATAGCGGTATGTACGTGTCTTCGCTCATTACATTGTTCCATCACAACAACAAACCTCATCGATTGAACGTCCTGTACAAAAGACTTCTAGTCACCGCCGTCAATTCTCGCCGGTGTAGTACATTCCTCTATATGCAAATAACCATACGATTATCGGCTATGTATAGCGCTCGATCAAGCCACGGCTGGCTGATCTATATCAATCAATCAATCAAATTTTTTTCATCACATATAAAGCAAAATACAGTGAGTAGCATTACAAAAGTTAAATTATAGCCAATATACGATACGATATGTGAAAGGTAGAGTATAGATATACGGTATTAATTCAGCAAGTAATACCTGAAATATTTATACTAAGCTATGTACATGCAATAGTGATGAATGAGGACACTGCTAAACGCAGAGCGTGAGGGTGCAGTGACCTCTTCAATTAAATAAATTTACATATGAATTAACATAGGGACAAAAAACATACAACAGACAAACAAGGACAGGACAAAACAAAACAACGACATACAATAAACAGTCATGTCCGACTGAATGAACAGGGGGGAAATAACAAAGTAGAGAGGAAAGAAAGGAGAGATTAAGGTGTGATGACAGTATCATACATGTTAACGAGATTTTTCTTAAGATTCCTTTTGAATGAGATGAGTGTAGGGGTTGTTTTAAGATGTGGGTCCAAAGTAGACCAGAGTAAGGGACCTTGGTACATTGCAGTATTGTTTGCCAAGACGGTATTGGCCGTTTTTATAATAGGATGGTGAGCGTATCTAGTTTCATAATTATGAGCGAGGGTGAATGTATTAAAGAAATTATCTTTAATCAGGTCATTAGGCTACATATTGTTTTCAAACTTGTACATAAATGTAGCAAGTTGAAGCTTGTAGATGTCATGAACTTTTAATGTATTCATAGATGAGAATAATGGGTCAGTGTGGGCTAGCCAAATGGAATTTGTACATGTTCTAATAACCCTTTTCTGAAGCAAAAAAAGTGAATCCAGACCGGCGTTGTTAGAGTCAGCCCAGGCCATAGCACCATATGATATATAGGGTAAGATGAGGGAATTGTATAGGGTGTGGAGTGATTTTGGGGGGAGATAAGGTCTAACTTTACGAATAACCCCATTGTATTTTGATATGATTTTTGAGATGTGTTTTTGTGTGAGAACTCCAGGATAAATTATTATCAATCAGGATACCAAGGAATTTAGTAGTTTGTACCTGCTCGATGTGTATATTGTTAATTTTAATATCAGGTTTAATATCTGGTTTATTACTGTATTTTTTTTTAAATATCATATAGTTTGTCTTTTGTATAATCAGTGACAGTTTATTCAGTCTAAACCAATTTGAAATACAAATAAGTTCATTATTTATTACTTGTTCAAGTGTGACAGGATCAGGATGGGAGAAGAGTATATTGGTGTCGTCAGGAAACAAGATAAAGTGGGGTGTATTGGAGCATAGTGGGAGGTCATTAATATATAAAAGAAATAAAAGTGGTCCCAGGATAGAGCCTTGAGGAACCCCGCAAGTGATTGTAGCTGGTTCAGAAAGAGTGTTATTAAATAAAACTCGTTGATGTCTGTCACTTAGGTAGCTCCTAATCCAATCATTAGCAAGACCTCTGACACCATATTTGTTAAGTTTGTGGAAAAGGATATCATGATTTATGGTGTCAAAGGCTTTGCTAAGATCTAAGAAAATGCCAATTGCATAGTGTAACTTGATAATGTATCTTCAATAAATAATTGTAGCAGGCTCGTACATCTAACACAATCATAAATAATATTCTGGATATAAAATCCTGTAAATTGTGCGAAATATTTCCTGTTAACTAGTTGTATTTTTAAAATGCAAACTGAAAAGGGCCAGAACATAATATTATATTTATTCTTTGTTTAAAAGCAAGAAAAATACATGATTATAGCATAGGTCAATAAACTAACTGACCTTGCGCACAGCGGGTATAACAAAATCAATATCTTGCCACGCTATCTGAGCAGGACACAATGGGTGAGCAAATATACAACACACACTGCAATGGTATATACTACACACACTGCTTGATAAAATGAGACATTGCCAACAAACAGGAAGTCAATTTTTCTAGCAACAGTCGGCAAAATTGAGCAAAGGTCGGCATATGAGAGTAGTACTATTGTATAGTTGACATATTCAACTTTAAGAAAATAATACGAAAGTTTTACAAAATAATTCACAGCTGTAATAATATTGGTTCAAAATAGGTACTCCGTGAAGTTAAATAACATTAACACAATGTATGCAGCAGGGGCGTGTCTCTTTTCAGAGGTGCTGATTGGCTGAAAATCTATACACACAGACTGCTTTATTTATTGACAAGTTACACTGTGAAATGTGTGAAGTTTATTATCAAAATTCTCAGCTATTTTACAGTATAATTCATTTATTGCCATATGTGTTGAACGTTTAGGCCTAAATCCAAATTGATAAGTTTAAATGAACCACGTTGCAGTATTCACACAACCGAATGCAGTAAATCTGTGTGTACATTGTACGTGTCATGCAAACCATGCTTGACCGCACCGCAACTGACCTGGCCTTCTTCAAAACACAGTTCCGCGCATACAATTATGACAGCAATCAATACTCCCATTGTATTTCCCAATTCAAACTTGGTTCCACTGCCGGAAAATAGCCATGCATATTTGCAATGTCAGCATAGTAAACGTTCATGTCACCCTGCATAGATGAGACAGTGTGTTCAGAATTGACCAAGTGACACCGACACAAATAGTACATCTCACTAGTCACATTATATCGCGCATAATATATGATTATTTAGGAGTACTTTTACAACCCCCCAATTTCTGGGATTGACTCATGGCGCAACTTTACTAACACAAAAACAACACCAAAATTCACCAACGGAAAGTCTGATTTGAATTCTGTTTTCAGCTTCCAATAGCCGAGACCATCCCGGATTTTCCCATTACCATTGCGCTTATGATTTTGACCACCTGACGTCTAAGAAGTCTCTCGAACGTCATGAACACACATTGCAGAATTTCCGAGCTGTATCACAAATATGACGTCACCATTCAGTAATGAGAGTAATGATCGACGCTCTTCATTTGTAATTGTTACGAAGAAGTTTGTTCGTGATCAGTTCACGCAAGTCAATCTAGAGGTAATTTTCGTGAGGTAGCATTATTTCACAATGGACGGACAGAAACAGGCTATGGCGGCCAAGCTTCTTTCAATATAACAACCCACCAAAACTGTGATTTCTTGGCCGCCCTTCTATGAACAGAAAATTGGCGTTTCCAAAACGAAAATGTTAACAATTCTAGGTTTTCGTTTTTCTTATGCAAGTATGAAAGCGGATCATGAGATTAATTCAAACATTTGTTTTCCTTGCTAAAATTCTATACAAGAAAAGAAAAATACATCGCAGTCCCCGGACCGCGAGTGTCGTCTGCCGTCGCGGTTTGTGAATGGGCCAAAGGTCACATGAGGTTACCAAGGTCACATGAGGTCACCAACGTGTCACCCCACCCCGCTCCCTCATCTGCTGTTACCACAAAAATGTCTTGCTATTGAGTTTCGAGTGATGTTTGGGCTTTATACCTTTGTCACATTGTCACATTTGTATATACTGGCAATCAATATTTTACTTCAATTAATGTGGTCAAAGACAAGAAAAATCGAATGAATTCATGTAGCGGCTACGTTCGTCGCATTGGAGAACTACAGCAACCTCATCGCCTTGAAGACTCCTGACCTCACCTGCAAATCTGACTTGTACATGCGTAGTCAACCGGAAGTCATAATGCCGATTAGGCTTATTCTTCTAACTTTGCACTTGCATCTGTTTAAAGGGGCAATGGCCCGATTAGGTATAACGTTTTCATCCTGATAGAAGGGCATGCACCCCAAAACCCTTTTGTAAAGTTTCGTGCCGATATTTCAATCTCTTTTGATGTAAGAGCTAAAAACGCGATTTTATAAGCCCCAAAGAGTGCTGTGTAAAATTATATTTTCGCTCATAACTTTCAAACTAAACATCTTTTAGTCCTTAGATTTCACAGGGTAAATTTAAAAAATAGTAGCTTTCCTCAGATACCAAAATTGTGACCACTTCGGATAACACCTGGGGTTCTGGGGACGAGGATTTATTCGGTTGGATACAATAGCTGGTAACAGTTGACAGGCACACGATGAAAACTCTGAAGCTTCACTCATAATTCCGATTTTGACGGGGAAAGTAGCCATCAATGATAGAATGGTTTATTTGCTACACCTATCCTTACGATTGCGCATGTGGGGACATTTTTGCAGCTTCTACACAATGTAAATACAAATTTCCAATGATTCAACAACCTGACTGTTTCTCAAATATTCTGACGTCACGCAACGTCATTTAATGAGCAGCCCTCAGTCGATACGGGCGGCGAAATTTCCCACACAATTTTGTAAGTGAGGCATCTGACGCACGTACACAAGTTAAAGTTTGACGAGAGTGTTCTATCCGGGAAAGAAAAAATTTTTTTTTTTTTTTTTTTTTTTCGCTTCATTTAGGTGGCTGCTCGAAGACATGCCTTACAAGCGCACAAGCCTATCAGCCGTTAGATCGTAATATTCCCCATAGCAGCTACCCAGATTTCGCTTGGGTGGACGAGGCAATTGAGATTAAGTGTCTTGCCCAGGGACACAAACACGTTGACCATAGTGGGGCTCGAACTCACGAACTCAAGAACTCAAGTAAACATTGAACTTACATCTCACAACTTGTTTTGATTGGAGGTTGTTAGCCTGCGACTGGCATCCACCAGTCTTCAGCGCCAATTGATTATTCCGTGTTCATGTGACCGCTGGTGGCAGTGCGGTCACATGACTTGATGACAGAGTCATATATAGCAAGTAGAGAGAATGTGGCGGCCCTGGTCCCTGTTTCTACTGCTTCTGCTTCTCTTGATATGTATTGCCTCTCATACTCCTCTGCGGTACTAGTCTGTTTCACGATCCAAGACTTTCACATTTTTCCAGTCAATGGAATGACCTTCGTTGATTGCGTGTTCCCCAACAGTAGAAGAAGATTTTGCATAATGGACGGGCATTTTGACAACATAAGAAGACGGACAATCCGCGCACTTCAATGCATAGACTGCTCCAGACCTGTCTAACTTCTCAGTATGATAGATACATAGGGTCTAACTTCTCAGTAGGTCCATACATAGGGAGAGCTTTTTCCAATGTACCTCAAGGTGACCCTATAGGAAACTAGAAACATCCACATCCTATCAAGGAGCAGACCTATTCAAATGGATATCCTATTCGAGACAATACAAAATAATGTGATTATGTGACTATATCTGGAGCCACAAAAAGTCTTATTTAACAGCGCGTTTCAAAGTCCATTTTGTTCAATTTTGAGCATGATTTAAACACCAAAGTCATTATCTAATACACATGGTCGGATAACAGTCCGCCTTATTCACTGAAAGGCTGAATTTGATGCCTGTATGAGACGTTGGGAGGCTTAGGTTAAACTTGATGCCTAATGGAAGTCTTGAGACTTCGTCAGGTCTTGGGTTTTGGTGGTTACCCGAGCGATGAACGTTAAAAAAGAATAGTGCTTACTTTTGTAAATGTTTGGCTTGAATGCAACAATCTGTTGATCTTTGACATTTTGAACATACAAACATGTATAAATATAAAATTCCTTTATTTGAAATATTTCAGCTAGATGTACAATTTAGCTTATTTGTTTTTACTAAAATTGGTGCATTTATATAATGCTTTGGTGTTTGCGAGGTAAGAGTGCACATGAGTATTGTGTCCGCCTGTTGAAAAAGAGTAAATACATACATCACAATTTGCTGCTCGTGTGTCCTCGTTTGCAGCAAAACTCTTTCCGTTCGCGGCATTTGCGCTACAACCCTCATTATCCAGCCTTTGCCAAAGACTAATCTTGTCAAATAGAAGAAATGTGATACATTTTAAAACACTTGATATTACATCTCGCCGTACGAGGCACAAAATAATATTTGTCTAGATTGCAACATTTGCAATTTGGCTGAAGGGGACGTATGGACGACCTCTGACACTAGCTAAGAGCGGATTTACGATATTGGCTCTGTCCCCAGTGAATTGTGTATGCTAACAGTGACAAAGGGACGCACTGACTGACTTCCTTAATATTTGTCGAACCATTTTAAAGAACACAGAATTGATAAATATCTCACGAGATTAATATCTCAATCAATATATATCACAGAACCTGCGCTGAGCTACGTTGTCAATTATAAATGGATGACTTAAAGAAACCTGAGCTACCAACAGACACCAACATTTTCTAAGTTTATAGCTTACCAAATTCTTATTATTCTTCCGTGTTCACAATATATTTATGAAGCAGCCTGCCGAACCGACGCACACAAGTGGTTTTGTTTGTCTGCCACAGTTATGAAATGCCTCTGTCAAAATGATCTGTGAGACATGATTCTACTCAAATTGAGGAGATGCAAAACAAAATGTTGGCTCTTCCGTATCACAAGGATCTTTAATAACAGAATACGTTTGACAGCTTCGCCGACGGTAATTTATTCTAGCATATAACTTTGATGACTTTGGCTACAAAACATGTTTTTATTCATGTGCATAGCAATCTGACGGGCACAAATAGTACGCTGTGATTCGTGCACGTTTGTAACATGGAATCGTTTCCATTATTATTTAATTATGATTTACCATCTCAACTGGAACTACCCTCGACTGGCGTCTATGTTCAAGTAAAATCAAAGACTTTCAATAATCCGTGAATTAAGATGATTGAATTGCCTTTCTTGCGCCATACATGATTAATCAACTCTCTCTTTCGCCTTCTATCACCTACCTTATCTGTTATGGTGGTCAATAATCACCACAGGCCCGAAATAACCTTAACTATATCCGTATTATGTGCTCAATGCACACAGATGCAAGCCTACCAAACCAACAACGCTTCAGCAAATGACTCTCTGAAATCGTTCAAGCTATGGGTTTATGAGATTAAATCAATAATTAATATATCTATTTATATATTTGTCAGTGGCCGTGCCCACGTGAGTCAAACTTTGGTTTATATAATTAAAATCAATTCCCACTCTGCACAGTACTGTTTGTGCACAGAATATGGATGAATGGTCAGCTCATATCTTGTTTGTAATATAGGTCTATTATATGAAGTTTACGCACTATTCCACATCAAAAGAGGAGTAGATATAACAGGCGATGGGCTGAACAAGCTGTTGCTAGTTTTGGTGAAGGTAACACTGTCATGGTTTAATTGATACCTACATATTTTAACAATAAGATTTTTTTAAACTCCTACTGCGCATGTCCGATTTTTTGGTCAAGAAGGGACTATATACTTCCGATGTGCGTCGTTCCCTGTACAACTTGAACGGCGTCCTCTTCATGGGTAGATGATTGTCTGCGAATGCACAGCTGCTATGTCACTGTGATAGTGAAGAACCACTTGCTGGTTTGGGATTTGGTTTACGATTGCACATTTGCTCACTTGACTACCCGACTGCGCATGCAATGTCTGATCTCGAAAAGGGCTTATTCAATAAAGACACACTCTAGAAATTAAAGCTAAATTAAAGGTATGAACCTCTCTCCCATGTAGCGTGCAAATGGACCTAGGCAATAAAATCAATATGTTGGTAACGCATGATACTCCCTACCATTTTCAATTATAATGGGGTTTATGCTTTATTCCGTATGAGCTTGATTGATTTCTTTCATCCACGCCTTCTACACCAAAGAGACTTAGGTGGCACAATGATGATTAATGGTTGTGCATGTCCATCCTAGGTCAAATGGCACAAAAAGCGGGGGAGCTAGAGGACAATCGCGAAATTAAACCAAGATAAAATATATACTACTAAAAATGAGATCTGCAAGTCTGTCCGGCTATGCGTTTCGTTATGCTTTGACATATGGGGCTGATATTTAGCATGAAGGGGAGGGGAGGACAATCTAACCTTTGTTTCCAGGGTTTGAGAGTGACCCAAAAGACCAAAGGTAATCTAGAGGTCAATTTGCGCAGAAATACCTTATGACCACCACATTTGGTCAAAGGGACCGGTGGCCTGAGCACAGAACAAATTTGAGGTCAAAGGTCACGCACATAGGTCAAAGGTTTCTACTAAATATTATGAGCATACCGCAACCCCCAGGTCTTCAGTGACTTTTGCACTAATGCGTGCATGATGATAATCATCGATTACCAGTCACAGCACAGAATAAAGAAATTACATAGTATAACATTTTGAAAGAGAGGCCCCACGGTCTTTCGTTCAGAGCTTTAATCCACTAAACTATTCATGTTTTGAAACATGACATCAAGATATAAATATTTATGTGGTATATTATAGGGTAAATCCCACGGTCTTTGTAAAAGATATGCTTATCCCATTCGGAAGAAAACGGTACAAGGACATCAAACTCAACCAACAAAATATTTTAACAGCCATACCATATATTAGGATGGTAAACGCCTCTTTCTATCGTTATCCGTTGCCTGGTTTAATCGCTTGCCCACTGCAAGCACGTTTGTCATTATTGCAGTATACAAAATACTGTTTCTGACATGACCAATGGTCGTGTCAGTTCAGCATTTTAGAACATTAAATCCAAATAGAGTCGCAATAATTAATCAGAAATTACTTAAGTAAATGTAGAACTGTAGAATGTACAATCAAACGATAACAATTACTGTTATTTCTTAAGCATGATATTGACATCTTTACCAAAAACATGGCTGTGTGAAACTGACTCGGTTATTATTATAGGAGAACTAACACCACCTGGATATTCATTTCTCCACGTTCCTCGCGATGGCTCCCATCTATATGGTAGAACGGGGATTCCTTTCAAGTCCAGTTCATATCTAGCACATAAAGACAAATACATTTTAGCAGATGGTCCAAGATGCATCCAGTATGTTCTTGCGTACCGTGACCGACTCCCACCAAAAGTAAATTTTAATTTTAGGTTATGGATGAACCAAACTAAAGTCAAACTAAATGAACCTCCTTGCTGGGTCAAAAACACACTAAAACTCACTGGCGATATTTGTGAAACTACCACAACACCATCAGAATCAGTGGGGAACCTTGAGGTGTACGTTGACTCTGACATAACAATGTCACATCATGTCCATGTCTGTCGTTCTCTTAATTTTCATCTCAGGAATATTGGGAGGATCCGGAAATACATAAACATAACCATTCAGTACGATCATTCATAACCTCAATATTCGACTACTCGAACTCGCTTCCTTATGGCATTTAATCTAAGAACATTAGTTAACTGCAGAAAATACAGAATAGATCTGCGCGTATGATTTTCAAAGCTAGTTACCGTAAGACAAGGGATAAACGCTTTGTTAAGTAGTGTTTAAGCGCTATATAAATGCCTATCTTGTGTTGCGTTGTGTTTTGTTATGTTATGTTATGTTACGTTATATTACGTTACGTTATGTTACGTTATGTTGTGTTATGTTTTGCGTTCATCAAGTCGTTTATTCATATGCCTTTGAGTCTTGATTCCGGATCGTGCAGTTGAAAACTTTCACAAATATCTCCTTATTTTCTAAGAAACAAGTTTGGACTAGAGAATCTTCTTATAGAACTTCCATACTGATGAACCACTTCCCAAATAAACACAAGCATGTTTTTCTGGTACATTGGAACATGAAAGTCGAGGGCGAAAAGGCCGGGCGAAAAGGGCGCATAATAAGTAATTAACGTGGCCCCAGCTCCAAAAGAAGCCTCTGCAATTGTCACTCACGTAATACCGATGTAATCAAAAGATAGGAAGATTGATTGAACGGGTGTTTGATTGCGTTTCGTTATGCGATTTGTATTCACAACCAGTGACTCTGCAATCTCCAAATTCCTGTGGGGGTCAATGTAAATTATTATTCAACATAGTAAACCACGCCCCTTCGACGCATTAGCCTAATAACCTACGCACTGTGAAATCCCTAATTAAATTCAAGCAGTGTCGTGGCACACAAACATTGTCAAATTTGGAAGTCCTTTGTGTAGAAACTCATTGACTGCTGCTACCAAAATGAAAACAAACCAAACTAATAGCCACAATATCATGAAACATATCTGCATGATCTGTAACTGCAAATATACGACAAAAGTAATGCCGGGGGGAATAGCCCTAAAACAATAATTTGACTAAAACTGGGAGAACAATCCGAAAATATTATTTCAAATGTCACTAGAGGAAGAGATATTCCAAAAATGTTGTCGAAATATAAAAAACCGCTGTCTCCTCACACTGGAGAGACTACGTTAAGGATTAAAGGTGTAACGAGAGAATTTAAGGCATACTTTGTCGTATGTAGAGATTTCATATTGATAAAGACACTTAATACATTCCTTACCTTGTATTTGGCTATTAAAATATGCGAGAAAGTAGTGTTTGATCCTTGCAGCAGCCTAGTTAGTGGTATATAAGCTACAGCATAAAACAGGAAAAAATGTATTTATGTATTTAACCCTATATACCAGAGATGACCTTTTCTTTCTACTCACCGCATCCCTGGACCCTAGGTTCCAAACATTAGTCTGGGCTGGTCGTCTAACCCATTAAAAGATATCTATGGAGCTTTTGTTGTTTTTGTGTCTATATCTCCAACTGTCCCAATTTCTTGATACTTTCAACTTCAAGTGAAAATTGACTGATACCCTCAGGCACGTCATGGTTACCGGTTTCAGAAAAAAACTGAAAGCGTCGAGTTCCCCTCCCCAAAAAAGACAATTTTTCGTGAATGGATGAAACCATATGATATCCTACAATGGATGGATGAAACCATATGATATCCTTCAAGTCGCCACGGTCAATCCATTATTTAAACCCCATTCCATGGTCCACGGTAGCTCAACCAAGTGTCTGATCTCTGACACTTCGGATCTATCATGGCACCCATAACCCGAATACTTGCAGCGCGATCGATTTTAAAAGACACAAATTCTCTCTGCCTTCTGAGAATTGGAGCATCAACCTTTATGGAAATTAATATCTTTCTCTTTTCATATTACCACAATGGGGAGGTTTTTCTGACACAATAGGAGTGACAATAATTCTCTATTAATGCTTTTAACACTCTGTGCTATCGTATTATACTTAATATTAAGTGTATGAACGATTCGTATTTCCACAATCCACCCCGGGCCATCCACATGATGAAAAACAACAACTTTCTCTCGTCTGTCAAACCTGTAAGAACTCGCCGACTTAATGCTTATACGCACAGACTTCATCAGATGATAAGACACTGACAATATCAAATAACTTTAGAATAACACTTAGGTGTTTGTATTCAAAAGCAAAAATAACCAAAAAAACAGGGATGTTACTGATTCTTTCTGTATTAATTTTCTTTTTTTGTGCTTGAAATTTTATATTCACAGATGCAAATTCCAACAATTAAATCCAAAATTAAAAGAAATAGTGAATATAAAATTGCTGAAATTAAAGGGAAGCTTATGCAGCATTTAAAAAATGGACCCTTGATCATGAAACCTGATAATGCTTAATTTTTCCAAACTTTTTTTCTTTGTGTTAATTTATGTATACCATGGCACCATGTATCTTTTACATGTATAGGGAAATCATCTTTGTGAGTTGTGTATGTTGTGTGAGTGATTTTGGTATGCATGAGTGTGAGTGAGATCTTGTTTGTTGTCCTTAGTCCTGTTTTGTTTTGTAGTCTAGATCGTGTTTTTTGTCATATTACAAAAACCTTTACAATTAATTAAGGTCTCATACATAGTATCTAAGTCTGTATTTTATACCATACTTTGTACAAGTGATTCTGTCCAAGAATGGAGGGGTTTGGTGGACCATTGATGTATGTCTTTCTCCTTTTTCTACCAAACCTAAGTACAGGTAATAAAAACTATAAAAAACATTCTACGAGTAATAACAATTTTTTTAAATATACAATGTGCTTATTTCAATTAGAGAATGATGCCCTTGTTTTGTTTTGGTTTTTGTTTTTGCATTGTTTGTGGGAATTTTAAATTCTTAACACATTTATTTAAAGTATTGGCGTTATTTTTTACGCTGTGAGCTAGCTATTGCAACAAAAGTGCGTCTTCATCATTTAAAGCAATTAAAGCACATTTTTGAGAGCGCCCTTAATTTTAAAAAAAATTGAGATTTTTGCACACCTGGGGCCCGTTTCACAAAGATTTACGATCGATTGTAATCAATCGTAACTCGATCAAGCGTAATTTTGGACTTACAATCAAGTTCAAACTTACGCTTGATCGAGTTAACGCTCGATAAATCAAACTTACAATTAATTGTAAGTCTTTGTGAAACGGGCTCGTGCTCTGGTAATTGGCTAGTAAAAAAAAGTCTTATGCACCCCCCCCCCCTTAAATTCTAACATGATTTTAACATCTCTATGACATCTCCTTAAAAAGTTCTGATGTTACCAAAATCCAAATGTGTCCCCCGGGTCCGTTTGGCGGCAATCTTGGATTATAAAGAGAGGGGGGGTGATCAGTCATATTAAAGTGGTCGATTTTAGTGAAAAGTATCTCAAATGATTGTCTCATCATAAGGAATCAGGGAAAAATATATACTTTGGCATATGCGTGAGTTTGGTTACAGAAATATAGGGAAAATGTTTTGGGATAAGGGTCATTTGAACTTTGATGGTCATTATACAGGGGGCTAAACTTTCAAAATGCTGGATTTGATAAATGGGTTATTTGAAGATATGAGCCTGGAGCAATCCGCGAAAGGTAAGCTTGCACTCTATAGGATGTTTAGTAGGAAGTAAAATTCGGCATAAACTTACTCCTTGTCATGTTTGCATTGTTTTGTATAGGAATTAGGGACTACTCACCTCTTTCCTAAAAAATAAACCAAAACGGAAGATCATAAATCGTGGAAGCTGTACATTTCCAGATTGCCCATGTCAGACCAACAATTTGACACCGATTTGTCAGAAGGAAGGCATTTTGGCCCCCTGTACAAAATGTGACCAATCAAAAAAGTTCATATGACAGTGATAACATTTTCACCCATATCTCTTAGACTGAACACCCACACAACTCACAACAAACCCCCCCCCCCCAACCCCACCCCACCACCCCACCCCCCCGTCGCAGATATGGCAAAACTATATATTCTGATTTTTACGATGAGACGAATCATTTGAAGTACTTTTCAACTAAATTGATCCACGTTGTAGATTTAATCCTCTTAATCCAAGACATATATTTGATTTTGGTAACCATTGACCTTCAGTGAGAAAATGGCATACCGTGCTAAAAATCAGGTTAGAATATAGTTTTAAGTGGGGTGCTTGGGAACCCATTTACATTTGCTAGGGACTTAATACCTGTGATGGTAACGCACGAACTAGACCTT
Organism: Ophioderma brevispina; assembly: GCA_023653785.1. Taxonomy (NCBI): domain Eukaryota; kingdom Metazoa; phylum Echinodermata; class Ophiuroidea; order Amphilepidida; family Ophiodermatidae; genus Ophioderma; species Ophioderma brevispina. The sequence goes on from JAMKCH010003025.1 coordinate 62,458, forward strand.
TGTAGCGCAAAAGAGAGAAGGCATTTGGGGTAAAAATAGGATTATATATAGGATCGAGATAATATGAAGTGGCGCTGGACACCCTTCAATAGCATATAGCCCTTTGAAATAGGGCATGTACGGTCTTCGCTTCTTACATTGTTTCCATAGTTCACGCAAGTCAAGTTAGAGTCATTTTCGCGACTGGACAGAAAACAGGCGATGCGGCCCAGGCGTCTTTCAAATTACTAACAAACTCACCAAAACTGCCTGATTTATTGACCGCCCTCCTATGAAACAGAAAATTGGCGGTTACAACAACGGAAATGCTACAATTATTTGTTTTTCGTTTTTCTTATGTAAGTATGAACACGGAAAATGAGATTATTACAAACAACATTGTTTTCCTTGCTAAAAGTTCTAGACAAGAAACGAAGAAAAATACATCGCCGGTCCCCGGATCGCGAGTGTCGTCTGCCGCGCGGGTTTGGGACTAGGGCCAAAGGTCACAGGAGGTCCCAAGGTCAACATGAGATCACCAAGTGTCACCCCACCGGCCTCCTCTTTCCACAAGTTACATCGGAGACCTTACGGCATACGGCATACAATATATTAAGGGTTAACATTTTGAACGGCAAAAGGTCACGTGAGGGTCACAAGGTCACCATGAGGTCCACAAAATGTAACCCCCACCCCACACCCTACTTTCCACCAAGTTACATCACCGTGGCCCTTACGGAACTCTACGCAAATGACAATATCTCCAGTTGGATTATCCGAAAGCGTCAACAATTCGTGAAAATCTGCAGTAATAGCTAAAAGGTTAAGGATAAGTCTGTTAGAATTTCATGAGTTACTTTTTACAAACGAACAAAATTGACAGAAAAGAAGCCTCAAATGGCATGTCCAAAGCTACGAATCGCCATTCAATTAATGTTGTTGTAAGTGGCCGTACGGACAGCAATGGCTAAATTTCCGATTTGGTTCCTTATTAGGTGGCTTCTGGTCTTATCATTTGCAGGATATATTTTGGATAGAGTTACTGGGTACAGATATGCAAAAACCTGATTTTTGAGATTTTCAGGGGGGGCCGGCCAAGATAGCGTCCTTTTGCCGTTCCCATAGGTTTAGCCCGTAAATAACGAAAACTTGACAAATCTTCTAAAGACGAAAATAGTTTAAATTCAAATATTTTTCAACCAAAATCCGTTGGAGTTGAAGAATCAACTTCCAGTGTCATATATTTTTTTGTATGAATAAACTGGTAAAACGGGATCCATTTTGAACGAGACTTGTTTGACCTCGTTCATAGAAGGGTCACCGCTATTTATAGCTCCGGACCATGTACCAGGCCGGGTACCAGGTAGCCTATCCACCACCGTGGAATGATTCGCTGACCATGCATGTAGCAATCCCTCTCATGTCCGGTCTTTAAAAAACGATTTGATGATAGTTTTGCAGCACAAGTATGCACCACCGACTAAACTAAAGCAAGGTAATTTAGATCGGTCGCGGGTCCGTACGGGAATTCCCACTCGCCAATCACTGATCTATTTATAAAACGCGCACTAGGACTTCACTGTTTCAGGCTCGTCCAATGACTCGTTCGGCAGTTTTGCGCTTGAATGAAGCTTGGCCGCCACCGCCATGATGCTTTTTTTCTAATTTTCTGATTTAGCAAATCACTGATAGTGCCTTTAAGGGTTAACATTTTGACCACAGACACACACACACACAGACATACGAGTAGAGTAATCCCTATGAGCCTTCTGCAATTCTTGCAGACGACACAAAATGCTCACAGTAGTCGTTTTTCGTTTTTCTGGTGCATTATGAACGAACGAACAACATTGCAAAAAATGAGATTAATCTACACACTCGTTTTCCTCGCTCTATTCTTAATCAAGAACAAAAGGACAAATTGCTTCGGACAATATCGTTTTCCGTGTTTCTAATGCATGTACAAACAAAAAACCAAACGGACATCAAGGAAAAGGGGAATGACTATCTATAAAATATTATTGTTCTTTGCTACATTTTTTTAACGAAGAAAACAATTAAGTGCAAATGTTCAAATACAAAGCCAAACCGAAAGATTGAAAGGTCATTGTTTAAATAATTGTTCTCCTAACGAATGTAAACAAGAAAACAAGGACAAGTAGAGCGAAATTGTTCTCAGTTTTTTGTGAATATGAAAAACAAACAAAACGGGAAACAGAAAAGTTCCATTATTCTGTTCTCATTGATACATTAGTCGAGAGCATGAAGGGAAAATATAATAGTGATCGTTTTGCATTTGTAAACATTGTGATTATTTTTCTATAGCAAATATGAAACGAAAAACAATCACTATGATATGTTTGCTATTATTCCTTTGAAATGTGTAGCAAGAAAATCAAATGTTCAAATTAGTGACAGTTTCTGTTTGTTCGTTTTTCATACTTACATAAGAAAAACGGAAAATGATCGCTATGATGTTTAAAAATACTTAAAGCAATAACAGCACATTTTTGAAGAGCGCCCCCAATTTTCAAAATTTGATATTTTTGCACAGTTGTGTTGGTACTTGCCTAATGCCTATATACTATGCCTGCGAACGACAATGCTTAAATATGCGTATTTATCATAAAAATAAGCGATTTTGATTTTAGAATTTGAGCTAATTGGGATCCCCGATGGTACTTAACGGCAGAGCTGGAAAAGTTTATGTCCGTCCATGATGAAATAGTGCCACCTCAAGAAAATTATCGTCAAATTTGTTTTTCATACACGCACAAGAGAAAACGAATATTACAAGCATTTTTCTTTTTTCTTGTTTAGAAATGTATCAAAGAAAACACATGCTCCTTTTCCGTGACGTTGTTTGTTTGTTTTTCATACTTGCAAAAACAAACACGATCATTGTGAGTATTTTACTTTTTTTCTTTGTTGAAATTGTGGTATGAAAACAATGTTGAAGTCAATGACCTCTTTCCCTGTTTTTGTTTCGTTTGATTCTCATATACTTCCATTAGACAAACGGAAAGCAACTATTGTGAAGGTTTTCTTGTTTCTTATTTGAAAATGAAAAACGAAGAACGATTTTTCGGTCATGTACATGGACCAAAAAAGTCCTAAGACTGAAGGGAAAGAAGAAGAAAATAAGCAGAGAAGTAACAAACTATGGCAGAAGAAAGTATGATGTCCAGAACCCAAAATAACACACACTGGCCAAAAATAATGCAATATGCAGTAAACAAATTTATTTTTTCCTTAAACATTATAAGTAAACCCTAACGAACCCGCAAAATTCATTTAGCGACTATTTTGAAGCCATTTCTTTCATTCATGTGCCTTCGGAGTGCAATCGGTAAGTTATCGTTCAGTTCCTTAAAGAGACACTGGCACATTTGAAAAATAGTGCGCCCTCAAGATTTTTCAAAATCGATATTTTTGCAAGGTTGTAAAGCTTTTATATACATTAGCCCTCACCTGAAATGATTAAGACCACATCAGCGCCCTTAAACAGAACGATTTTATAATTAATGTCGCCGGCGACATTAATTCAGCAGACGACGGAAATGTCGTTTAACACACAAGAAAACGCACGCCGTATGCATGTTTTCCACGGCATGCACCCTGTTTGACCAGTCTGTGGCCTTTGTGGTTTTAATATCTATTTTTGAGTATGTTATTTTTATGTGTAAAATTTATTTCTATTCTTCCAATGGCCTAGACTATCATTTGAGAGCAAATTGCAGAAATTTCATATTTTGTGAAAATCCGCCATATTTTGGGAAAATGACAATACAGTCAAACATTGTTCGCCTTCTTGGATTCTGGGGAATAACACCTGTAACACAACTTTGGCATTAATACGTATTGTGTAGTAGAGAATCCATGGTATATACAATATAAAAGCAATTTGTGATTATGAATTTTGTTTTCTGCGTGTTACAATACTTTGGGCAGGTGTGTGCATAAGCCACGCCAGTCCTAAAAGGATCGTGTGTGCCACACTCGTTATATTTGCAGCTTGGTGTGATCGCAAATGCGTGATGAAATGTATTCAACCAGAATCTACTTCACAAGTAAAATGCTGTGAAGAATGGGTTTCATACACTTATACTTGCACCCGTATTCTGAGCCGTATGCCCCGACAAATTATTATTACAGCCATTAGGGAAGAAATGAAAGCATACACCAGTCGCTCTGGAGTTGCTTAGTCTGAGAATTTGCAATATTCTCAAATACAGTCTATTAGGCGAATGTTGCGGCGTTGCTCACGATGGTCAGAAGCGGATGGATTGCACACTGGTACCACTTAACTGTCGAAATCATTTACACTTAGAAGTGGGTCTGCATTTGAAAATGCAATCCCCAAAGGCGGCGTTGGCTCCGCCTTATGGAAGCGAGATGTGATTTGAAAGACTTCGATACTATCCAAGAATATGGTATAATCAATTTGTTACCTATCGATATCTTACTAACGGTAAATATTTGTCCGTAATTGTCTATCATTTTAGATATATAGATGTTCTTTTCATACCCAAACTCTGTTAATACAATGCCTTCTATGACTCTGTTCAGAGAAGCTTGCTTATTAAAATGATCATATTTTGTAGTCAGGTCGCTCAGACACGTTTCATAGGCTTTTGCAAGAGTTATAATATCTCATTATTAAAATAGCAATTGGTTGATTTAAGTTTCTTATATCTACTACCGCATCAACTTTTCTTCATATTAATTTTTATTTCATTGCCAGTAACACTTTAATGATAAAACACGAACAAGATAATACAACTAAATATAGTAAAACTTGAACATATTGACTTTGGTCTATATTTACGGTCGCTAGAGAATCAAAAAACGATCAAAACACAAGATAAGATACTGTATTTTTAAAACAAACAGTGATTGTGCATAAATACATAAATACATACATACACACACACATACATACATAATACATAAAATACTACCATACCATCATACATACAATAAATACATACATACATACTTACATACATACATACATACATAATACATACATACATACATACATACATACATACATACATACACCCACGCATACATACATACATACATACATGCATACATACATACATACATACATACATACATACATACATACATACATACATACATACATACATACATACATACATACATCCTTGCAAGAGCTACATTGTGGGAGTTTTACTGAAAAATCTCTTAAAAAGACACTTTTTTAGACATTTTTTTAGAAAAATACACTTTTTCAAAACTATATAAGGAAGAATTTCAAACCTATATAGTTTTGAGATTTTTCTCTTAAAAAGACACTTTTTTAGACATTTTTTTAGATTTTTTTCAGTTTTTTTCATTTTTTTTTTTCTAGTTTTCTCACTTTTCTTAGCCAAGAGGATTGCGCCGCAGGCCTATATAGTTACTAAACTAGAAAAATCCTCTTTTCTACTCTTTTCCGGAATAAACCTCAATACTAGATTACAGTTTATTCCGTTATAGGACAATTCGTAACATAGTAACTCTAGTAAAAATACTCCCATAATGAAGAAAAATACACCCACAATGTAAAAATACTCCCACAATGTCTCTTTATACCGATAAATACTCCCACAATGTATCTCTAGTAAGACCATACATACATACATACAAACATACATACATACATACATAGGCCTACATACATACATACATACATACATACATACATACATACATGCATGCATGCATACATTCATAGGCGCATACAGCTCTTTCAGTCGAAGTTCTTTTAAGGTCATCTTTTTGCTGCTCACTTTACCACATTAAGGACCTTGCAGAATTCAGTGAAGCACCCCGACGTTGTCCCCATCTATGTTGCTCAATGGTAGTACTCAGAAGAACCTCAACATACTCCAAAAGCTTCAAAGCAAGTGTGCTCGTCTCATATTCCAGTATCCTAGATTTACCCACACAACTCCTCTGTTGAAGGAACTTCACTGGCTTAGTATAAATTCAAGACTCTTTTATATGTTTATAAGGCACTGAATGTGTTTTGTCCCCAGTACATCAGTGAATGTCTGGTGGTCAGTAGATCACGTCCTGGGTCTGTTACCATTCGTTCTAGCCACCATGGTCTCACTCTCGTTGTTCCTTGGATACATAAATGTGCTGGCGACAGGGCCTTTTCAGTGGCTGCTCCAAGCCATGGAACCAAATTCCTATCATCATTCGTAGTGCCAGTACTGTTGAAAAATTTAAGTCAATGCTCAAAACTCACTTCTTTCAGTCGTATTACTCATTAAGGCGTTTTGTATCTATGTGAAAATACACGCCTTTCAAAATACAAGTCATGTTATGTTATGTTATGTTGTTATTTTGTAATGTTATGTTATGTTAGGCCAAAAAAAGAAAGAAGTTTGTCTCTCTCGACCCCGCGCGCATAGCTTTTAAAATCAAAATTTGCGCGTAGCGCTACTCGCTGCTGCAATTTTTTCCCCTTCTCTTTTCTTCGGAATCGCATCGGGCCCGGTCTGATTGATGACGCTGCTGCTCCGAAATACCGGGCTCTGCCGAAACGCCCGGTCTTTCGGCAGATGACCTTGCCGTACAGCAGGGGTATCTGCCGAAACGCCCGGTGTTTCGGCAATTATTCATGCCGAAAATGCGGGCTACGTCATTACCCTGCCGAACGGCAGGGTTACTTGCCGAAACAATGGGTTATCCCAGCATTTCGGCACAGAGAGATCCTTATTACAGCGTGCGGTTGTTGGATGTAACTATAAGTTCTTTTGTCAATTGGCTGTACGGACACAGGATGACACGAAATAGGTGTTCAGTGGACTCAGCTCGTACGACAGGCTAAGATTAGCTTTAAACTTATAATTTTAGGGCCCGTTAATTATTTACAAGGGAGGGGGCCGGAGAAATTGAAAGATGTGTAGTAAAGATGTGTTTGGAAAATTGCATAACCCCCAATGTAAAGTTCCGGTGTAAAGAAACTGAGTGTCCCCAGAGAGTGTCCTAGCTACCATAGCAACATGTACGGAATAAACCGTGACCTGATATACGAGGCCATTTGGGCACAGTGCTGAAACAAACGATGCATACAGCACTCAATGGCGAACACAATAGACAGATGGGTGGTAGGACACTCAGTCACGCGGACACTGTAGTTTATGACACCGGTAAAGTTACTGTTACATAGGCTCTATTGCATAGAACCCATACCCCCATCGGCCATCCCACACACACAATTATACTAGGCAACATCATGATTTACTGCTGATATGCAGATAGGTGCTTGGTTTACTGAATAATAAATTTAACATGACCGCCCCCCTCCATCAGTAAAAAATAAAATCACAAAACCCCTTATTTGTCAAGTAGAAAATCACATTGGTCTAATCCCAATGTTGTACTCACGCACCGGACCCTAAAAACCAAACTCTAACCTAATTCATGAATTCCTAACCCTAATCTTAACATTAAGTCCTATAGGCCCTATAACCCCAACCCAAAGCCTAACCCGTGTTGCAACCGGCCTAATCAATAAAGGGGACCTTTCAATGCTTTACAATGGGAGCCATATGTATATCAATGCATATAGGTCTAACGTATACATTTTTTTTTTTTTTTTTTTTTTTACTGCTGATATGCAGATAGGTGCTTGGTTTACTGAATAATAAATTTAACATGACCGCCCCCCCCCCCTCCATCAGTAAAAAATAAAATCACAAAACCCCTTATTTGTCAAGTAGAAAATCACATTGGTCTAATCCCAATGTTGTACTCACGCACCGGACCCTAAAAACCAAACTCTAACCTAATTCATGAATTCCTAACCCTAATCTTAACATTAAGTCCTATAGGCCCTATAACCCCAACCCAAAGCCTAACCCGTGTTGCAACCGGCCTAATCAATAAAGGGGACCTTTCAATGCTTTACAATGGGAGCCATATGTATATCAATGCATATAGGTCTAACGTATACATTGTTTCCGAATTCGGCTACCTTGCTAAACGAACGTTTAGCAAGGGGTCTTCATGGGGTCTATGTGGGTGC
>JAMKCH010003026.1:0-87168 GCA_023653785.1 Ophioderma brevispina
TAATGGGCAGTTAGGTGACCAATCAGAAGGCTGCATTTTCAATTAACGGGTAGTAGAGGTAATAACACCGGTGACGGTGTACCGTACATTTGTTCGCTAAAATGAGCAGAAGGATGTTGGAAATAATATGGAAGACTTAACGAAAGTTTTTAACGTTTTGGGCACCTGAGGAAAGTTTCTGGGTGGTAAACCCCCCCAACCCCTTTGGTAATACGAGGGTAAATGTACTATGTCCCCCTAAAAGTGACAAATTTGGGTATTTGTACAAATTTAAAATACAAAAACTTGGATAGTTCTTTTTCACGACGCACAGCACTAGGTTTCAATGAGTACAAGTAACATTATTAAAAACACAAAAATTAAAATGTGAAATAATAACCAATCCCTCATGAAGAAAGGTAAATTTCACAAGATTGCCAAATCTGGCAGACCTATGATCGATTTTGATCACTGAAGGAGCAATTTTTGTCCCAGCGAATACGTAATTGCGTTCACAATTTATATGTGTGCTTTGAGATATTGGACACGCAAAGCTATCGAATACGAATTCGAATTGTTTGTGAAACCGTTTTATACTAACGGGGTGTTATTCGACTGCGCCTATTTTCGTAGGAGATGAAGTTTCACTTTTATTTTTTGGGTACAATTAAAGAGTATATAAAATGCAACCAGAATCAACTATTACCTCAAGTTGGACCAACACAAATAAGTTAGACACTATGTGTTCGGGCCGACGATATGCACCGTAACACGGTCGCGATAGGTCTAATAAGTTAAAGTGCATTCGTGCATTTCGCACCTTCTGTTTTATTAGTTGTTCATCGATATTCTTGAGAAAAGCTTATTTAACGAAATTTGAGTGATCCCGATCTTGCGGTTTGTGTTATGAGCAATTGTTTGTTTCCGACGGTCGATTGAGACCACTGTGCTGTACGGACAGAAAATACAATTGTATATCGTCTTAAAGATACGACCGAACTTGACGTCAGATAGGTTACACATGGATTACTAAGGACAACGGTTCATATGATATAAAATCTCCACTCTTTAATGGGTAAAGCGGGGAGGGGACGGGCTGTGGATCACAAAATGCCCTTTTAAGAAGGAGGGGGCTATAGAGGTTCAATTTGGGTCACATGTTCAGAAACATGGCTCATCACACCTTCGATGATTACTTGATACCACTGATAATATTGCTGAAAAAAAAAATTGTGAAAAAATTGCGAAATCCAGGTGTACCTGGCCAAAAACGTGGAAAAATCCAAGATGGCCTACAACTCAACATAAAATTATGGTTTGTAACATTTATGGGTACTTCTGAATTCTTTATGACAAAAGTGTTATGTTTTCTTATATTTTCAGGACAAGGAATTCATTTGTACAGGTTTCGTGAAATTTAGACTGTCGTTTCTTAAAAATCAAGCCAATTTTGTCCAATTTGAAGATAGAGGGGAGCTTTTCAGATTTCTGCCAGATGCTTGACATTTTATAAATTTGAGCGCATGCATTTGCGAAGATGTATGAAAAATTTGAACTCCATAGATCAAGTATTGTGGCAGTAGCCGACTATTTTGACTATTGCATGAGGCGCAGGTTATGATGTACAGGGGTCAACGCACTTTTGTACAACTGTACATTTCAATGAACAATTGCAATATTGAGATGAACTGAGCAACGCCAAATTGATGGGTAGCTTGCACCTGTAGTCGCATTTATATTTTGAACATTACATTAAAATACGTTGACGCATTTGTGAGAAAAAAACGAAGCGCCCTCACACCAAAAATTGGCCTAAAATGGTTGATTTTACGAAAACGGTAGGTCCATTTTTTTTTATAAAACTTTCAAAAATGGATTCCTTGACCTCAAAACACTAGAACATGCACCAAGATAATGTTAAAAAAAATTATTAAGTCCAAAAAATGTTAAAAAACATCAAATTTGTGTCCTCTTGGCCGCCATCTTGAATTTTGTACGATTTTCGTGGGGCACCCTGGATTTCGCATTTTTTTCCGGATGTTTTTTTTCAAAAATGGTATGAGGACACGTAACTTCATCAAAGTAAGGTGTGATCATCATCATCCTTCATCATTCATCCTTTCATTATTTCATTCTTTCATTCCTTCATTCCTCTATTCCTTCGTTCCTTCATTCATTCATTCCTTCATTCCTTCATTCATTCATTCATTCATTCATTCATTCATTCATTCATTCATTCATTCATTCATTCATTCATTTATTCACGTTGCTTACTTTCCTGAACCAAAACATGAAAAGCTCATGCTTAATCATATCCAAGATACTTTGGACCTTCCGCGTGAGGTCACCCTCAAGCCGGTTTATGCATTTTGGGTGATTTTAATAGATTTGATGTTCCCCATTATGTAGAAATAACAGTTTAGATCAGGTCGGAACCAACTAGAGGAGATGCCATTTTGGATAAAATTTAACAAATATTTCTGAGCATTACCATTCTCCCACTGTTGGATCACCTATTGGTTTGAGCGTGGATCTAATAAAGAGAAGGACCAACAACACATTAGTTTCAAAGACCCTATCACGTTGCCGCCTTTTGTTTAAAAATCCCACCATGATCCCATTTACCGGCTTAAGGTAATGCGATAATCACCCTCTCAGCAGGAGGGCTGACTGGCCTTCGCTCTTCGAGGAATACTGGGAAAAGTTCAGCCAGTCTCAAATAGCATGATGTAAATGAAGAAATTGAAAGATCAGGAAAAATTTGTTCTGAAATTAATGGAAAACGTCCCAATAGCATGCCATTTCATCATTTAAACTATTGCTTATAACCATTGTCTACCTGAGCAATTTATAACACACCAGAGGGGTACCACCCCCTTGAATTTTCTTTATTGAACATCCAATTTATAAATTTGGTACCTACAGTATAGCTTATAGTTTATTCTTTCCATTGGTATCAACATATGTAGAAGGGTGGGGGCGTGATTGCCATACCCTATCCATCACTTTGGGATCACCCTTTACCTTTCCCATACCCGGGTAGTGTTTTTTTAAGGGGGGCATGAAACGGAGAATAAAATGTCAATTGGCAATTACATTAACTCATTTGACACCGGAAAATGGGGTTGGTTTTAGTAGGGCGAAAATAGAAGAGAACGGTGACACCCCCGGAAGACAAGGGTTATAATTATACATTTAATTATGTATAAATTATGACTTATCACACTCATATTTCAGATGAAACTGACATTGGAATCAGTTCGACATGGTATCAACTATCAAACAGCCACAACGGTAAACAAATTCAGCATAACCGGAAGTTAATATATTACAAATTTGGTGGGTTTTCGAGGTAGAATTACCTCGACGTATGGGCGCGCTTGGGCACCAGTTCAGAAGTTATACTTTGTTACAAGGTACATTGAACTTTCAAAAGACCGTTTCTCAAGAGTCGGAAGTGATCGGAACATTTTCATATTATTTTCACAAGATTTTTAACAATTACGGGTCACAAATCACCCAAAATTCAAGCTTATTTCTACAGTCGTAGCTCCACAAAGGAATGACGGATTTTGATATAGACAAGTACATCCCAAATCTAGTTTGTCCAAGAGCATGTTTATTCCATGTCTTCAAAAACGTCCTAAAAACGTTGGTGCAGATCAAGCCAGGATTCGGCCACGTTACGTGATAAAATTGGAAATTTACCTTCTTTGGAACACCAAAAAGAGGAAAGTCTGATATTACGACGGCAATATATATATATATCTATATATATATATATCTATATATATATATATATATATATCTATATATATATATATATATATATATATATATATATATATATATATATATATATATATATATATATATATATATATATATATATAAAATGGGTTATAAGACAAAGTTGGTATCCTGGCCGCCATTTTGATTTTTTGGCTGCCATTTTGAGGAAAAATGATAGTCATTTATCATTTGTGGTAGCAGCTCACCAACAAGTTAATAATCATAACATAACATATTTATTTCTATCCACAATCATACATCGGTATAACATATTACATACAATATGATATATAATATTTTGTATACATGAAATATAATGAAGTGGAAGAGCACTGGAAAGTAAGCCAAATATGAAAGGCCTGTCAAGTCCCAAACTATTAGTTTGTAGTTAGAAATGAGTGACTTTTTATAATTAAATTGAAAAGAATTAGTATTTTTTGAGTTTTTAACATTTGATGGAATGTTATTCCATTGTTTAACCCCAATTTTTTTTTTTTTTTTTTTTGAATAATTATAAATACACAGGAGAAATTGGAGTTGTTTATAACCTTTGTGAATGATTGCCATAAACATATACATATATAGAAGAAATTGATGACAGCGCGGACGTTGCATTATGGCAGTAATTCACAAAGGTTATAAACAACTCCAATTTCTCCTGTGTATTTATAATTTTCCTGAGTTGCTTTCGTATCAAAATTCGGATTGTTGATCACCTTGTGATATGGACGGCATTTACGCTCGAACGCTATGGGTGAAAAAGTAGAGCAAACCCATCACATGCCGTTGGTGGCGGGGGGCCCCCCCCCAATGGATTAGCGCATCCGAGATCTAAACGGAAGGTGTGGGTTCGAGTCCCATCCACAGCAAGTTCACTTTGCGATTAATAATGCAACGTCCGCGCTGTCATCAATTCTTATGTATATGTTTATGGCAGTAATTCACAAAGGTTATAAACAACTCCAATTTCTCCTGTGTATATATATATAATGGGTTGGTAACCTGGCCGCCATTTTGATTTTTTGGCTGCCATTTTGAGGAAAAATGATAGTCATTTATCATTTGTGGTAGCAGCTCACCAACAAGTTAATAATCATAACATAACATATTTATTTCTATCCACAATCATACATCGGTATAACATATTACATACAATATGATATATAATATTTTGTATACATGAAATATAATGAAGTGGAAGAGCACTGGAAAGTAAGCCAAATATGAAAGGCCTGTCAAGTCCCAAACTATTAGTTTGTAGTTAGAAATGAGTGACTTTTTATAATTAAATTTAAAAGAATTAGTAATTTTTGAGTTTTTAACATTTGTGGATGTGTTTTCCATTTGTTAACCCCAATGTAAGATATAGATTTACTGCTAAATCCAAGTTTAATATTAGGTATTTGAAAATCTGTTGCATGTCTTGTTGAATAAGTGTGATTTTTAGCATTTGTTACAAACATGTTGTCAAATGTGGAGGGCAACTGGTTGTTGCTGTATTTGTACATGAATGTTCCAATATTATGTTTACACAAATCCATAATTTTTAGTTGATTATATTTAACAAACAAAGGATAGATGCACTTCTGTAATCACTGTTGCTCACTGCTCTCAGCGCACGCTTTTGCAGAATGTGCAGTTTTTCCATTTCAGAGTTGCATGCACTTGCCCAAGCAGTGATACCATATATGATATGTGAGAGAAACAGTGTGTTATAGAGACTAAGAAGTGCAGTTTCATAATTTCCTTATGATCATATCCTGAAGAATAAACTTATAATTACGCTTGTATTTAACATTTGTGGCGGCCATTTTGAATTTTTGGGTCACGTGATCAAACAATGGAAATTTTAAGTTTATCGAGGCAATGGCCTATGCCTATGTACAATAAAAGAGGGAAATTTCAAGTTTTTTGTGCATTTTACAAACGAAATATACCTTTTTAGCCACAATTTTATTCAATATTGGTATTTTGGCAACCATTTTCAGTTCAATTTCGAGGCAAAATTATAGCCAGGTAGATTTTGCGATAGAAGCTCAACAATAAGTTAATAAAGCATTTTCCAAATTACGAATATAATCTGAAAATTACTTTTATGGCCATGGCGGCCATTTTAAATTTTGTTGGTTACGGATTTGAAAAAAAAAAAATCGTTTTTTTTTCATTTGTCACGGTCAAGATCTGTGCCTTTGTATATTAAAAGGGGGATTCTGTGTTTTTTGTGCGCATTTTACGACGGATATATGCATTTTTAGCCAAAATTTATATATTGGCCGCCATTTTGTTTTTTAAGTCAAAATCAGGGTGGCCCCAAGCTTATTTTAAACAATATAGTTTATGCAACATAAACAAACTAGTGGCTATGTGGTAGGAAACTAGAGTAGTTATGACCTGGGATGTACCTGTCTAATAGGGTATTCGGTATTTTCTGAAATAATTTCTCCTCTATTTGGTGACAACAACTTGCCAAAAAAAACATGGAAATTGAGTGTACTATGCGCTTTCCAAAGACCCCTACAGTCAGGGGTCACAACATCCGGTTAATTAAGTTTTGTGGACAGCTTTTCCTTAGTACTGCCGTGCCCGCCCGTTGCTCCATTCATCTAATATACAATTACTGTTGTGTAGCCAATCCATTGTATAGAGATCAGTGGTTACAGTGCGACTGCGATAAAACTAAATATTACACGACCCCTTTTCAAATGTCCACGTTTTCATGGATTGTTAGTGTTTAGGCCAACTAAAACCTTTGTTAATCACAAAATGATATCTAAAACACCCCTCTTAACATTTTTCTCATATCACTGAGGTTTTAAAAAGTGTAGTTTTTTTCCAATAAAAAATTATAAACGAACTTCGCTCCTATCCTTTGTGTGCTCGACGAAGTTCAAAAGGATGAGGCTTGTGGCAAACTTGCACGTGATATATGCGCGTATGGGATATATTTTCGCTGGCTTCTGTTTCGGTATTGCATGCGGTGTTGTAAATATATCACAGGGAATAAACATGGTAGCTTCCATGATCGTTGTACAGTTGTGTATATTGGTCGGAATAAATCTGGATTTTTTCGCAGGGAATACTCCAATGGCCATGAAAACCATCTGGTACGTTTTATTTATGGATATTTCATTACATATGTGCCGATAGATTTATACCAATAAATAAACCAAAGCCAAAAACGCTTAATGTACAAAATAAATCATTACACGCACCGTGCGGCCTATCAAAGATTCAGGTTTGTGCGAATTTGGTGCTTGGATCGTCAATCATGAATGGAATGAAGTTGTTATGTCGAAAAATGTCGATGATAAAACTAATGCTTTTATGAAACTATACATGAGCCTATGAACGCTCGTTTTCCACAATGCCATATCAAGCAACATATTTCTGACAAGCATTGGATATCAGTTAAAACTAAAGACGTGATATGCAGACGTCAAGAGGTAGCTATCCTTCTAAAACACTCATATGGAAATTGTACCGAAACAAGGTACAACGGTCCATAGTAGCTGACAAGCACAAGTATTTATACAAAATCGCGTTGAAGGATATAAAAATTAAAATCCAGCGGAATTGTACCGCCAGATACGTATCATAGCTTTTCATGACCACCCGGTATAGATCCATCTAATACCACGGAGCTAATGCTGTTACTAATTATTTTTTAATCCATTGTAACGATATCAAACCGTTGGATAGGTCATGCAGATTTACCCGCTTTTCTACTCATTGCACCTGAGAAACTTCCAGAGATTGACGGATGTTCGTTCCAACTCTCTAAGATAAGTAGAAGAAAGGCTGGGGGTCCAGATGGGATACCGACGGAAATTAAATTCGTGAAATTTCAATAGAATAAGTGTTTCCTTGACACAAATTCCTAATTCTTATTTCAAGAAGAGTAAGAGGGTGGGTGGTACGCTATCATCCTAAAGTGTAAATCGAAATATTTGACTCGGTACAAAAACAGTTGCGTGATACCGTTTGTACTCGAGATGTGTTCACTGAGGTTCTGGCGTTATTGTTTATTGCAACAGTGTTTCCGTTTGATGGGTCAGGTGCAACCGTCACTGCGTATTAATAACACTTTATTTTAAAATCTATTTGCCAATACCATACTACAGAACATTGCACGCCTAAAAATGATCCAGTGTATTAAGAGTAGCGAAATTGGCACCCAGTCCCTTGAGGATATTAGAATGATATGGTTATGGTTCTAACCTATTGGTTAGAGCACTAAGCACTAAGTGAGCACACTGCGAGCACTAAGTTGGTTTGTTTGGTTATAGAGGTCTTTCCCTCACTCATGCATAACATATAACACAAAGGTGTTAGTTCCCGTAGTATTCGCCATTCAGATCATTTAATACCCGACCTCAAAGGACTTGTGCCATTCAAAGTGGACCCATACTTTTATGCATACATATCCAACATGCCGTGTCGTTCTTAGTTTAGAAAGGTCTCCAGACATTTGGAAGTGACTTTGCAAATTACCGCAAGATGGCAGCTAAGCAGAAAGGTGGAAGACCTCTATTTAAATTCTTCAACTGACTAAACATATGGGTTAAAGCGGGTAAAATTCGTGTTTTTATACTATACATGGCATACGAACACAAGAGCTGAAACAATGAAATATTGAGTGTTGGACCAAAGGCTAACTAGACAAAAGTTAAAATCCATGCAGGACTGAAACCCTTTGAGTCTTTCAGGGTTAAAATTTCCCGGCATGTTTATGGCTTAAAACACGTTTTAAATTAATATGAAAGATGAGCCTTAATATTTCTGTATCTTATACTCACGGAAATGAAACAAATCAGCTGTAGTTTCATATATCCTCTAGTACTATAGATCCTCTATCTTGAGATTAAAACGTGTAGGTGTGTGTTTACGATAAAACTACAGGGTTACAACAGGTCACGTCACCGGATTGAACTTTGAAAAGTGAAGTATCGTTTTACATCCTGTTAGTGTTTGTTTAAAGGACGGCATTTCGTGATTCTAGCACCTTCGGTTTTATTCATGGTTCAATAGAATCTTGAGAAATTTTTATTCCCAAAATTTTAGTTGATCCAATTGCGGTTTTATGGTATGAGTAATGCTGTTCACAGCTTCCATAGGCTACTGCTGTAATTTCCATCGTTTACGAACATAAACATAGCTTAGGAAGCGGGGGGGCTTGGGGGCTGGGGACCCAATAATTTTGGTGGGGGGGGGGCGCTCACAATACCCTTGAGCCCCCCAATAATCCAACACGTTTTACGAAAACATCAAATGCCAAGCTTCCCCTCCCAGTCGGCGTAGCCAGGATTTGTTGGATGGGGGGCATGGATTTGTGAATGTACCGACACGCGTATTGTACTGATACTGGTGTTATCCAAAGGTTTTCGAGGTTATTAGTGAGTTTGCACATTATTAGTTGATGGTACGAGGGGGAACTATTGTTATAAATGTTGTATTGTATTTAGGAAAAGTTTATTATAAGCGATCTCGAGTGAATCTTCATTCAAAACAAGAAGGCCAATAAACAGTGTGAAGATATTTGTAAAAAAACATTGCTATTTGCTGAGGAAATAAAAGAGACGATTAGCATAGTACTGGTCAGGAATGTTTTATCTGAATAGAATCGGTAATTTGAAAAATGGGGGTAATGATCAGTAATGTCAGTAAGAAAAAATCCCAGAGTTTATTTTATGTGTTAAAACATTCTAAGATGTTGTCCAAAGGGTGCAGAGAGTGATACGTAATTCTTGCGGGCTAGCGGATGAGGGAGAATATATTATTATTTGAAAGAGGAAAAACATTAAGAAATTCATTCATATAATGGTCGAGTTATATTGGAGGAGGTCATATAAAGTGCAAACGAGAGATTTCACATATCAGGTGCTCTTAAAAAAATCGAAATTACTGATTTCTGCCCTGATGTAAAGCTCTCCATCAAAAATATCCTCATTTGAACAGGATGAGTTCAGAAAGTTTCTTTGGTACAAATAATTGTGAAATTTTCTAATTTCGTATAGGAGCAAATACCATCCGCCTATGTTTACATTGAAATGTTAAGCAAATCAAAATCCCTGTTTTCCTTTTTAAGACATTTCTGTTGACAAACAAAGGTAAGAAATCATTGAGGGCTAATCTATATGAAATTACTATTCTGACGCAATATTGGGTACCTCAAAATACTCTCGTTGCCCTTTAAAACTCACCCGGTATGTAACAGGTGTTGTTTTCATTAGTGATGTTGAAAAGACCAATTAGCTAAGTCAGACAGAAATGCTTGTTGATCAGAGCTCTGTGCCACGATGAATATTTCCAACATTACCGTGTTCTTCGGCTTTATTATTAGTTGTTGTTGTTTTAATATTTTATTTTTAATTATTCAGTGAATATAGATTCAGAGGATGATTCTCAACAATTGGCGACCAAATTCATTATAATAAACCTTACTAAGCTAGTGGCAATAAAATGGGACTTAGTTGCAAACAAAGCCTAGTTGATTACTAATTCAAATTCATAAAACCTTACGAGTGCTATTGCAATCTAAGAATCTTGCTACATTTAGAGTTGATCCAGAGCACCTCTAACTAACGCCCTAGTTGGCAAAAAAACTAAATCAGTTAAGAACAATATTATTATTTTATTTTTTCTGTAAATATTTTTACAAGACAATTAACATGAAAGTTGATTGCTACAAATATTGTTATAGTTGATGTGACATTTAAAAATTAAAACAATATATATATAATTTGATAAAAAAAAACCGTGAGTAAAGCTGAGTCTTCAATTTTCATTTGCATTACTTAATGCGTATCTATAGCATCAGTGAAACGGGAAAGGAGGATGTGTAAATGAAGGCCCCAAAATAATGCTTAGATATTTGAAATGAAAAATAAAAATTATCAAACCTACTGAGAGAATTATTAAATAATTCTTTTAATTCTGCTGTTCATAATTAAAAAATGTTCTTTTTTTACTAAGTTTATTAAATGTTGCGTACAGTACCATAGCTGAGCTTTATAAAGCTATGACATTTTGAGTAATGAATAGATTTGCTTAGTAGAAAATATTAAACATCAATTTCTCAAAACAGGATTACAGAAGAATTAAAGAAATTATTTATATTTCTTTCAGTGCTGAGTTACGTATTTCTGTTTGTCAAATATCGATATATTAGTATAGGTTTGATCATGTGTTAAGGCCTATATTACGGAGCCACTATATGCAATTCTATTGCATCATTTTGATCATGGTTCACAGGTGTTCAATCATGTTAATGCTCTGGGATGAACAGACTCAAACACAAAAGGGTAGTCATTTAATGTATTGAATTACATTCCCCACACTGCAACCAGCCATTTCCGACCGAAAGCACCCAATTCTGTAGACAAAAGATTGAGCTAGTAGGCAAAACTAGATTTCCTAGTAGTAACTAGTTGGCAAGGTTCTTAGCAAGGTTTTATGACTTCAATTAGTTGTCACACTCGTAGATGCCTACTGGGATTTCAGAATTTACAGGCCTAGTTGCCAGCTAAACTAGCAAGAATTTGGGCCCTGAATTTCAAAAACATAAACACAGAGTATGATTAATCAGATTGGTGCTCAAGAAATTTGTTTTTTTGTAAACTCAACGGTTATAGATTACACGAAGTTCTTCCAGAAGTGATAGCCTTGTACCCATCGTTAAAAAAAAAAGAAGTGTCTCATTTCGGACCACAAATGGAATTCCTTTTGATTCTAAAAACTGAAGCTCTTTTGGCTTAAAAGACGACAGCAGACAGTTCAGGTATCAAGCTCCGCAGGTTCCAAAGTATATAAATCATGGTACTATGTAAAACACAAATCTACCATTATTGGACACACACTTGCCAAAAGTATTGCAAAACATGTAGGAAAACGAAATTCATAATCACCAACCAACTGATTTCAAATTATACCGTGAATTTGACCAACAAAATACGTATTAATGCCAAAGTTGTAGTTTTCATACAGACGCTATTCCCCAGAACCCAAGAGGGTTGAAATAAACGTTTGATTGATTGTCATGTTCCCTAAATATGGCAGATTAAAGGAACGGCGAATGATAACTTGCCGATTGTAGCTCCAGACGAATACAGACAAGAGAAAACCAAAAATATGGCTTCAAGCAGCCGCTTAATGAATGTACGAGTTCATTAGGGGGTTACCCTAATGTATGAGATAAAATTATAGTGGTGGTGTGGACCGTTAAATGAGATAAAGTCAATGGAAAGACAGCGGTCTTCGAAAAAATCGAGAAAATTGAGGGGGGGGGGGGGGACACCGAAAATACCACTTTCGATGATAAATACCTTATTTTACTAAATCATGTCTAATACACGTTTCACATGCATGACAAACAGAAAAATGTCAACGGTAAAAGTTGTTTTCAAGTATCACGTGACCTCTTCTTGCCATTCAATTTCCTGAGTCAAACGGTGATGAACGTGCTCCCACTTTTATTGGCATTATCTCGTTTTCGGGTCCATACAACCACACAGTTTTTTGCCATAAACATTAAGAGCAGGACCCTGACACCCCATAAGGTTATTTAGCGACTATGTGCGCGTTTTTGATGGGCTGTAGCCGTATTTCTTCTGGTACAATCGGAGTCACTTTTTAAAAAGCAGCTCTTTAACCGCCTATTTAGGGATCATGATAATCAAATCGATCGTTTTTGCACTACTTGATTCTGGGAAAAACAGCATCTGTTTGAAAATCACAACTTTGGCAATGATTACGTAATGGTAGTAAGGAATCCTGGTATAATTAAATCAATTTTTTGAGATTATAAATTGCTTTTTCTGCATGTTTGCAATTACTTTGGGCCAGTGGGGGTGGTTGTTTTTTAAGATCAAAATAGCTGTGAATATACTGTATAGCTCCTGGTGACAACTGCTGCGCCCTGAGTCTTTCAAATGAGTAGTATTAACTTTCACGCTACATGTAGAATTCCCTTGCTAACAATAATCATTACAGCATCAGCATGCATAAACAGAATCTTGCACTGACCATTGGATTTCACATAAAATTACATACTACATTGCATCACTAACATTTATACCATCATGGGGAATCCCAAATTATGCAATTTGTTTGATCTCAATGCATAAAAGTTGACCCAGTTTCTAAATTTACATCCTGGAGAATTCCAATCACCTCTTAGTATATAAATAACAGGTGCATATATCAACATTGAGCACTAGGGGAACTTCCACTTTTTTCTCTTGCACAATCTATGTAGTAAATAACACCTGGTTGAGTTCGCAAATAGCACAAGGGGATTTCCATAATAAACAAAGTACTTTTTCCATGAGAATCTTTTCCCAAGTAAAATTGAGAAATAAAATAAAATAATAGTTCAATCACAAAACTGGGGGCTAATATAACAGTACCCCTACCGAAGTCCGATGATCAAAGTCCGACGAGATTATCAGCGGACTATCATATTTGGGTACTGATGCGGGTAAATGAATGTTCTTTGCAGATTAGAAAACATGGAGCCGGTTGTCCCTTCCCACATTGAAAATCAAACAAAACAACCAATGTGACCTCGTTTGAAGTAAATAACAAACAGATCACAAAGGTAACAGGCCAAATAAAAGAAAGGAATATATTTAATACACCAGTCTATGAGTTAAGTTTAGGAAAAAAATAGTTTAACCATTAAAAAATTAGCCAAAGTCGTCATAATCAATTACCTATTCCTAATCAAAAATAATCATGCTTTTTACGTTGTTGAACACACTGTAAATTGGTTTAAGAAGGAAATGACGTTTCGGACTTAAAAAAAATCGACTTCGGTAGGAAATGAGTATTATATGAAAAGGAGTTGTGAATATGACGCTACCACTACGTCTACCAGAACGAGGGGTATTGATTAATGTATATAATTATCAATATGAATTAAGTTAGATTGGTCTTCTTTGTACCAGGTTTCTGAAAAGGCAATATATATATATATATGAGAACATGAGAAGATCACCAAGCCCAAAGATCAAGAATGCAACTGCCGCGAGAAAGACAAATGCCCACTAGCTGGCAAATGCCGCACCGAAGGTCTTGTCTATCAAGCCACCATCACAAGAGAGGATACCGGGAAACGCGAAACATATGTTGGACTAACTGAAAACCAGTTCAAAACCAGGTACAGGAACCATGCAAACTCGTTCAGAAATGAAGCGTACCGGAACAGCACAGAACTGAGCAAACACATCTGGAGCTTGAAAGACTCAATATACAATTCTCAATTAATTGGAGAATTCTCAAACAATGTAAGCCGTACTCAAACATCACAAAAAGATGTAATCGGGCTTGCATGAGAAATTCATACTCATATGCCACCCTGAACTATGCTCACTAAACAGACGAAACGAACTTGTGAGCAAATGCAGACACAGGAGAGTTTCTCAGCAATAAGTAGTTTTAGGCCAGTAGGCCTATTTTTTTGTAACAATCTGTATGCGCTATCCTGCAAACATTTCCACCCAGGCACAGACGCGTACATCAAAGTGTGCCGCTGCGCAATCGCACGCGCTTAAGCTCCTCCATCACGCCGCGCACAATCTCCGCATCGCGGGTTTTGTCAACTCCTAGCCGGGTGGAGAATGTTTCAGTTCATAACACCTGATGAGTGTGGCGTAAGCCCAACCGAACCAAATTTGTAGTGTTCGATTATGGAATAAAAAGGGACAGAATAATGAATAGTTATATTATATATAGCTAGAGAGCTAGATAAAAAGCTGCGTCGGCATACATATAACATATATAAAGGTTAAATATCAAAGGAAAGAATGCGTAATAATGAGATATAAGTTGACAACAAATTTCGGGCTTCGCCCTTCATCGGGTTGAGTTGTAGCGAGATTTTTTATGAAGGTACACGGGGAACGTGCGAGATGCGTGGAGTGCAGCGCGGAAAAAAACGCGGAGAGGACGCAAGGAGGAGCCGCGTGCGCATGGACGGCCGCAGGAGCGCAAATCGCAACGTCGGCGGGAATGAAAAAATACAATTAAAATTGAATGCGTTAAAAGTAGCATAGTCCAGCGGGTTGGAGAGTTCCGAGTCTACGTATGATGCGTTGCTCTGCTTCTTTTCTGTTAATCGCTCTGGCAAAGTTGTACACCGGAGATCTGATGTGTCCCTATGTGGTGTGGCGGACGTGTCGTTGCGATGGGAAGATCCGGGGTTTGGAGGCGTATGGAACGGAGATGTTCCGTGAAATGGTCAGCCATTCGACGTTTGTCTCACCTATATAAATAAATTCACTTGGTGCAACGAATGGAGTAAATCAGATTGGATGCGGTACAGGTGAAAGCCTCTGTGACAGTCATTCCTCAAGGTCCTGTAATAATGTCGGCTGAGTCAACATGTGGCGTACAGTATTGCATCTGCGGGCTGTTGCAAGGATGGTTGTTTTGAACATGTTTTGCGTGGTTGTTCCAAGGATGGTGGCGCTGACTAGGTCATCTCGTAGAGGTTCTGTCACGGCGATAAGCACAGAGAGGCGGAGTCTGTTACCACGCGTCTTTTTTTTTTAACTACAAGGACACTGATTCCAAAACCTAGCTGCAGTACAATTCATCACACCCCCTGCTTGCAAAAAAAAAGCAGTTCCTTACCGCAACTCCTAAGTCTCCGACCGTCTCTGTGATGATTAGGACTTCAGAACAAAGCCATCCAGATGAGATCCTTCTTCAGCCAACGTGGTTACCCTACATGAGTCACTGAAGCTGCTATTCGTAAAACTGCCACCCTGACCAACGCTGAAGCACTTGAACCCAACCCATCCAACCATCATCGGGTCGTGTTCCTCTGGTTCTTTACCACCCTCTCAACACGCAGATCGCCAAAGTCATCAGACGCAACGCTAGACATACTTCAAGCTGACGAGCTACACTCAGTATCTCCCGTGTATCTTCATAACAAATCTCGCTACAACTCAACCCGATGAAGGGCGAAGCCCGAAAATTTGTGTGTAACTATCTTGATATTAAGGCATTCTGTACTTTGGCTATTGACCCTTATATAGTGTGGTATTATATATCTAGATTATATATATTAAATATATATATATATAGATATATATATATATATATATATATATATATGGAGTCTAATTAAAACTAGTCATCCAGAACTAAAGATAGTCACCTAAAATGTTTAATTCCAAAGTTAGAGATGAATCGGATTTTTCGTTTTCGTGCAATTAAGCATTTATGCATAACAGTGCCATAGGAAACGGTATAAACAAAATTTCCGGATCCGGAATTTTATAACAAAGTTGTGATTTTCTATATGAAAGACTGCGATGTGAGCTCGTATTTCACTACCTCCACCAAGTGATTAGTTAGTATATGGGACAAGCATTATGTATATGCAAAAAACACGATTTGTTTGAAAATTGAGTGCACCATCATCGGCAAATCCTCGAGTCCGACCTATTCATTATGGGAGTCATAAATGTACGAACAGGACTTGTTAGATCATTGCAGTTTGCATCCATTGTACTGCACTGTAGTCAGTGGTGTAGCCAATGGGGGAAATGGAGCCAGAATACTGTAAATTCTGTAAAGTAACTAGTTAGTAAATTCTGGTAAATTCTTGATGATATGTCACTATTGTGACTTTAACACCAGCATCAGTGTCTGAACACTACGGCAATGATAGTAATTTAACACCCAAGTTTTTTTGCAATATATCATCTTATTGGCCCTCTATAGGCCTATGTCTCAAGATGTCGCAGTGGTTTCTCGTATTATCCAGGTGGTAGCTTTACACGTTTTTAGAGTAAGTTCTTCTGCATGACAACCTCCTTTGAAACTTCTCCAGGAAACCGGTTATCCATTTTTTTCTTCAACATCTACTTCTAATTCCTCTTCCAATACTTCGTTGTCTTCAAGATCGTCATCTTCCAGACTATAATCCGAGTAAAACTCTTCAGAGAATTTTCGGGTGTGCTTTTGGCAGTCAGGTGCGTAGGTTACGGTATTGACTTCCGTGAACGGAAGATGGTGAGTTCGTGAGCATGTCCGTTTTAAGGGAATGGATTTTCATTTGAATATTCATGAGTTGCATGATTAGCGTTTGGTCTGTTTTGCGCATATCCATCTGAAAAGAGAAAACAAGTAAGAATAGGGTTGGGCTTGGCTAATTAGGCAACAAACAAACAAACAAGACTATGCCAGAGACTCGCACGCCGTCATAGTACGCGGCAACAAACAATTGATCATTATATTTTATGGGTTGCAAGCAAATTAACGCGTTATTATTCACATAATATTATATTAGATGTCCGATTAGGTAATTTCATATCATGAGAGTGGTAGCCCTTTGTGGTTGGTCAAAAGTAATGATATTACAGAACTGATAAATGGTCTTCTAAACGACGGCCGACGTGTTTTGCTAAAAAAGAGGAAATTTTTAACCTTTTTAAATTAAAGTCATAAAATATTTTAAAGTCAGATTTTTGAAATATCGAAATTTGTTTTGAGTTCGCCAGACTCCATAATAATAATAAATGGTAAGTAATCTCTTTAAGGCACAATGATAGCGTGGTATTGTCTGGTGGCTTGTAAAATGTGTACTCCAAGCTAGTCAAAGCACGGTTTAATTTGTATACAAATATGAAATACGTTGGTAAAAATGGGTAAACTTTACTCATGACAAGATTAAGTGTTTCTTCCCCTTGGCAAGATATTTGATCTCCGTTTTTACGTGAATGCCCTTCATTAGATAATTTGAAAAGTGGGATTTAATTTAGCCGTAAATCTGGACCGGATCCTCCAAATGAGATGGGACATACAAAAGACCGTTGTGTAAAGTATTTAATATACTTTTAAGAGATATAGATAGATTTGCATGAAGTTAATATAGTTTATAAAAAATAATACTATAATAACTTCATGGGCTTTGCAAAAGAGTGAACTGACTGGTATATTTTTATTGCTACACACTGTAGTAGCGTAATTCCTTGTTGTAATCCAATTAGATGAAGCTAATGACGGTGATGAAGCTAGACTTCCTATTAATTACTGGGTTAATTGCATCAGTTTCTGTATCACATTACTTTACTGCAGTAGATTGAATCTCACAGGAAATATTAATAATCTACCTTCTGAGTTCATGTGCAATACAGCAATACGACTCTACTGAGCACGCGGTTCTGATTATTATTAAGGAACGATATAGTTGGTTTCATCATTATCAATATATACCTATATATATTAAATCGTACTCTCGCGCTCATTTTCGCACAATCTTACACCCCCAGAGAGAGAGAGAGAGAAAGACAGAGATAGAGACAGATAGACAGACAGAGACACAGAGACACAGAGATGGACAGACAGACAAATTTACGCAGGTATACTTGTGCGACTTTTCTTTTGTTAAAATTACACACAAGTAGCAAAATTAGACACACAAGTCATGACGGAATAAAGCAATACATAAGAAATGGAGTCACACAAGTATACCTCAGTTAGTTGGCACAGAGCAACACACAGGGGGAGAGAGACACACACACATACAGTCATGCACGCACACACACGCACACACAGGCACATACATCCACACATTTTCATCTCCCTATCTCTCTAAGCTCCCTCCGCTTTTCTTTTTCTCTGAGTTAATATTTTGTACCAACAGAGATCATGTGGAACAATTAAAGTCAGAACCACCTCTAAAATGATATTATTAAAATGTGTTTCATAAACAATGTAAAGTGCAAAAGGTTGATCAGTATTCTGATTATGCATGTTAGCCACATGAAGAACACACTAGAACGGTTAATAGTCAAAATGCTGATTAGTCCATGTTCATTCATGGACTAGGTATAGGAAATCTACAATTCCTGCTCTGGTTGACAGGCTAAATGCTGATATTTTTAGTGTTTGATCTTGTTGCAATATTGTATTTCTTTTTTTTTCGGTAGTTGAGTGCAATTGTTAACTAGATGTCTCAGCACTTGCTGTATTTCTGGGTTTTATACCGTATAAATAAATATTTAAATAAATAAATAAAATTAAAAAAAATAATTACATGTTAAAGGTGCAACGAGAGATTTCACATAACAGGTGTCCCTAAAAATGTGAAAAATCTAATTTTTGCACCAATGTAAAGCTTTCTATCAGAAATGTCTCCATGTGAAAGGATTAAGCTGAAAATTTTTACTTTGGTACAAAAATTGTGCAATTTTAATTTCGTATATGAGAAAATACAAAATTCAGCCTAAGTATTCCTGAAGATAAAAATTTTGCTCACTTTTTTATTGATCATAGTGAAGTACCAAAGTTGAAAGGTTTGTTTTTAATAGTTAAATAGTTAATAAAAAAAACCTCCAAATTAATATTACAAAGGTTTGCCAGTTCTAAGCACATTACAAAACCATGTTTCTCGCATTGTGAATTGCAAGTTTGTATAAAGGCAAATCGGACCAGTCGATTTTGCACTCTCACTATTTATGTTGTTGCGGCGGATTGTAAATGGCAGATGAAAGCTTATTAACTAAACCTATGCCTACTTTTAAGCCCAACCCCCCCCCCCAAGTGGTAACACTTTGGGACATCTGTATTGCATTTTTTGGAATCGTACGTATCTGTGAGCGGTAGTTCTAAATCGTTTTTACGTTGCATTGCTTGTTGTTTAGATGTAGACGATTCGAATTGAAATTGATATACTCACTAGTTCTTGACGGAGCCAAATTATGGACTTTTCCACAGCTTGTTTCCTTTCGTCCATCTTTGTAGGTGTAGAAGGTCTTGTGGTATTTACTTCAACATGGTATTCAACGGCCGCTGTTAATAGGATCTGTTTGATGGCTGTACTACCATTACTGTGGTCAGATTTGGCCATTTCTGTCCTTTCGTACAATCTACGAAAGGTCATCTTGAGGCATGGAATAATGCGTTAGCGGTGTAAATGTCAATTTCGTCTTCAAGTTCAACATAGTCTGCTGAATATATTCTTGTGGCTTTTGGGAGCGTTGGTGTTATTTACTACTTGTATTAAGACCAGTTAAGAATTTTTTTTCAAGTTTGATCCCATTGGTGGGCGTTATCACTTGATAGTTGACGTTGATGTGGTCCTCGTTGACGAAGCATTCGCAGTATCAATTGGAAGAGCTTCAGCTAATTTGCAAAACGTGTCTCGCTCAGTACATCTTTATAATCATTCGAAAATTGGCAGCAAAGGATATCAGCCGTCTCCTTTCGTGTTAAAAGTAGGTATGCAGTTCTAATGCCCATGATGAAAGCAAAATATCATTGTCTTAAAATCTGCATAAGAGTACGATTGGCAACCTGGCTTCTTCGCCAAGAGGAAGTCCTTTTATCGTGTGCTTAACAAATCACCAAGTTTATCACATGCTGTGGTGGGTCAATACTCTTGCCAAAGTAAATTCTGGCCTTATCTACAGTTGTAAGATAATGGTGATACTGATAATGGCCAATGGAAACATAACAGACGTGAAAGACTAAGTAAGAAGAAAACTTCTGTGTATGAAGGCTCGAAAACTCATCATGCGGATATCTTCTCGGTCACTTTATCAAATGACAAACAGGAACAAATCCGGTATCGTGGTCCTATTCATTCATATAAGCCGCACGTAAGCCAGCAAGACCAGGTTAGAAAAAACCGTAAGTCGCCACTTTGTAAAGACTTCACTTCCTTAGAGTAAAATGAAAGTTCACACGTGCATGATGAACTCCCCAAAACGAGTCAATTCGAAGCGTACACCTAACATTGAAAGGAAATGTTTCATAACTGCATTATGCCAGAGGCTCAAATGACCGGCAACTCTCATACAGTTGCACGTTGTGTGTATACCGATGTACAGTCATTACAATCGTGATGCGTGAAAGTTGATAGGCAAAGATGTATATTTCGGACATACTAATCGGGCCTAGCGTCAGTATCATTCTTTAGTGAGCAAATTATGTAGCAAGCTCTTCCTCTAGTTTATCGGGGATGTAGACAAAATAATTCAATTGCGTTCAACGCATTTAATGCTGGAGCAGTGAAAGGAATATATAGCATTAAATGGCTTAAAGACACTATCAGTGATTTATCCGAAGGAGTCAAAATACCTGAACTTTGTAGGAAGCTTAAAGTGAAGTAGAAGTCTGTAAAATTCTCCTTAGTTACTTTTCCCAACCGAAGAATTGACAGACAAAGATACGAATCTCCATTCATAGTGTGTAGAAAAGTGTCCGTAGGACACTAATGACTAAAGTTCCGATTTTGTCCTTTTGGGTTGCTTCTGGTCTTATCATTTGCAGGGTAGTACGATACCGATAATTGTTACAAACAAGCACAAATCTTATTTTTGACGTTATATAGAAAAAATTAGAATGTTTAAAACAATTATATAGATGAAATTTATAATATATTAAGGACAGTTATATAGAGAAATGTATAGTATGTAGAAGTTATATAGAGAAATTGATAGTAAAAACAGTGCTATAACGGAATAAACCTCAATATTAGAAATATAGTGGTCCTCGCATAGAACTCCTCAGAGTATGGATGGGTGTGTGTGTGGTGTGTGTGTACGCGCGTGTGTGATAGATGGAGCCGCACTGGCATACTCAGAGCTACTGCCAATGGACATTTTATATTTGGAGAAAAATGACTGATTGTGGCTTTAACAAAGGTATAATTGGGGCATATTCTATTACACACTAGGCATGAAGTATTTTGTTAAAAACATAGAAAAAAAAATCCCAGACATACCTTCTGACGACAATCCAAAACAAATATTAACATTTCTTATATGAAGACGTAGTTCTCAATGCAATTAGATCCCCACTATTTAGTTTCAATTGGAATATTGTATTGGTAATTCCGACTAATTGAACGGCGCAACGTCTCTAAACACCGGCCGCTATATTCAGATGGTCCTATACAGCGCTTTATTGTTAGGCAAAAAGATGTTTCTATAGGGTGTCCTAGAAACCTAAATGTAACATGAAGTTTTAAGTATTTGACAAATTACCAGTATAGTATCCCACTTGTTGTCTAAAATTGTCTCCTTCAGTAAAACATTAAATGATGGATCAATTTTAAGTCATCTATTTTGGTCACTTTATCCGAAAGTACCAATATAATGAATTTTACAAATAAAACAAACTAAGTGGAGGCACGATTTTAGGCCAACGCGTCAGTTCTGATATATCGAGTTGCATATCAGTATGTTAACACTTCAAAGTTTAACACAATGCCTAAAGTTTAAACAGGTAGACTAAAGTTAACAAATTCTGCTCCTCTTTTGTAAGTCCAATATAGAAATAAAAAGACGTTCCTACCTACCAACGCCACACAAGCACGGCAATCTTACACGCAGACAATAACATTACAAACATACAGGACATACAGAATACATACCTACATACATACATACATAATGACAGACTAACATAACATACATACATACGACATACATACATACATAAATTACATACATACATACATAATACATACATACAACAACATACATACATACATACATACATACATACACACAGAATACACAGATACATACATACATACAATACATACATATTTCAGCTTTATTCAACATCGTAATACAAAGGTATGTGCCACCAAAGCAGCAAATACAACATATACATACATACATACATACACACATACATCAAAAGAACCATACAACATACACATACATACATATTTCAAGCTTTTTTCCAAATCGTAATACAAAGGTGGTGCCACCCAAAGCAGCAAATACAGACATAATGGAATATGCATGACAACATGGTGGGAAATGACATGATGGAGAATACAAAACTTAATGATCTTTGATAAGTCTGTAGCGCGTTCTCACATATAATATTTGTACCGATCATAGAACTGACTGAAGCGTACTTAGGCAATAGCTTTGGCAACACTGTTGGGGAGTCTAAGCTTAACAAGACCCCGAACGAAGCGATAGTGCACATGACAAGTGACCCAATCCGAAGACAGGATTTTGCATCCAACCCACAAATAGTGAGTAAGTCACCAAAGAGGTCCGAGACTTTGAAATTTGGCATTATAACATTCCTCGACGAAGGCGTCAAAAAGGACATGAAACTTCTATTATAAAGCATTTCATTTTTGATCATGATCAATCAGAAATAAGTCAGGTTCCTAGCATGGATGTTGTGAAATTATGTAGGCGAATTGAACCTCATCATCGTCATCCGTGATTGTCACTTGATAATTTCTTTCATACATACATACACACATAAATAAATACATACACACATTTAATAGTACATACATTACGTCCACATACACATAAATACTAGTACATATTTTTCAACAATTGTCATATCAATTGTCAAAGAGACACGGACACTGGAAAAGTTCAGACGAGCAAAGACTGAGGTAATTTTTGGAGATGGCCTGCTTGAGGAAGATACCGGGCCCTGGTGTCCACAGAAGGGACAAATGAAGAAACACAGCAATGGCAGATCTTGCTGCACTACCGCACACAGGTATACCAAAACACAGTTCTGATCAAAAAGCTAAAATACTTCGTAAAAATACAGCAAAATACACTTTCGTCATCCCCTGGTAAGATGGAAGATATGGAACATGACCTCAGATGACCTTGGTCCGCGACCTTTGACATCATCCACATGTATAGGACCCCATTTGCACCTTAAAGAGCACTGGAACATTTGAAAAATAGTGCGCCCTCACGATTTTTAAAAATTGATATTTTTGCATGGTTGCGAACAGGCTTTTATATAACATTAGCCCTACCTGAAATATTTAAGAGCAAATCAGGCCCTTGTGGGTAAACAGCACGATTTTTATAAATTATTGCAGTTGGGAAGCCTCTCCGCGACCTTATCTCGGGGGAAGCTTTTAAGTACGAAGTAAGTCGAATGCAACAAACTCCAACTTCGACAAAAGTTAATGGCGTGGTTTGTTACATCTGACGTTGTGGTTTTAATTGAATTACAGTTAATGCAATTGTGATGATGATGAGATATGATGATGATGATGAAATTATTTTTCAAGAAGGTACAAGGAGAAAAATACATTTTATGTAAAACTAGAACTTAATCATATTGTAAATTTTACTTAATTTAGATTTATAATTTTACTTAATTTAGGTGAATTTTTTAATTTAGATTATATGGAGTTCATTTTTTTTTTTTAAACATGGTGTGTTATACATAATTTGTGAAGCATCAGTAAACAAAAAAATCCGTTGCGAACATTTTGATCCATACAGGGCTTCCCATGTATAAGGCGGCAATGATTGATAATCCATCCTTATAATAGTGAAATTTGCTTTTAAATAATACAACTATTTTGCTTATTAGTAAGATAGGGATAAGGACCTAGCCTAGTGCTTTCGACAGGATAATCGCACGAGACCGTACTGGGTCAGTGGCAGGCAGCCCGAGAACCGAAGGGTCGAGGGCTGCCTGCACTGACCCTTACGGTCAAGTGCAGGTCGAGGCGTCTGCACTGACCCCATACGGTCAAGTGCAAAACAGGATAAGCGCACGCGACCGTATGTGTTCGTGAAGGCAGCCCGAGACCGAAGGGTCGAGGGCTTACTGCACGGACCCATACGGTCGGCAGGGTCCGAGGGCTGTCTGCACTGACCCCATAACGGTCAAGTGCAATTATCCGGTCGAATGCACTGAGGCGTGTCCTTATCCGTAATATACTTTGAGAAAACAATAGTATAATCATTACATTACATTAATAAGTAAGTTTATTTATCAAAATTTTGAGGTAGTTTTAACATAAATTAAAAACATTCTACACTCCAAACATGTCCAAAGTTATATCTATAAATAGTGTCAAAAAGACCTTGAAGAAATTAATTGTTGATTAGTTTGTTTGAAAATGATCTGGAAGTGCGAGAAAGATCAGATCTCTAAGACACTTAGAGTGGCTAATTTTTCTCGCACCTCCCTGGCAATTTCACAAAACAAAATTATTTCGTGGATGAAAACGCGTCAATTGAAATTGAAAGAAAGATAAGGAATTTTCGACTGCCCTTACATTCGTTTTAAAATAAACCCATCAGTAACGATTTGCATATAAATGCATTACTGAATTTTCTTCTACAATTACAACGCCATGTAGTAGATGTAAACGACCAACGCAGGACATGCATGTACAAAACATGACTGGTTTCTGCATGAACCGAGTTATTGTGATTTTGTAGGTTTCTGAAGTATCCTAAGTCGTATGGGCCTACTTTTATATAGCAACAGGTATAGTCCATGTCTCTACCTCCGTGCAGAGATGTCATAACATTGACGCAGCTTTCGC
This sequence comes from Ophioderma brevispina, assembly GCA_023653785.1. NCBI lineage: Eukaryota > Metazoa > Echinodermata > Ophiuroidea > Amphilepidida > Ophiodermatidae > Ophioderma > Ophioderma brevispina. The sequence continues at coordinate 25,082 of JAMKCH010003026.1, forward strand.
CGCGTCAAGGTATGCATCTTTGTGCGCGCGTGTAAAAAACGCCGGCGATTTAAGACAGCGTGTGCGGTCACTGGTGCGCCCAACAAATCTCGTGCTGAAGTCACTCTTACGTTAGCAGCTAAACTTTCGGAAACGGCGTTAGAACGGACAAATTATAACATAAGGAATTTATATTTAAGATCAATAGTTTAAAGGTCAACGTATTCCTTTGAGAGTACAAAAAAGCTTGTTTTCTCGTTAATTTAGATGTACGCATTTCGGAAAGAAAACCTGTCAAAATCACATTTGAAATATGGTCGCGCATTTAAATTAAACTAATACTATACGAGAAACCAATATTTTTTTCACACAATAATCTAAGTCAGGACTGACACCATAAATTGTAGATACTAAGTTGTAGGGGTAATAATTATGATTGCAGCAACATGTTACTGATATTGAGCATAGTAAGTCGATATCAAGTAATTGACGGTATTTCTAGTTGATACTAGAAGTGTGACTTTTGGTGACCCGCGTGCAGTATCTGATGACCCGTGCATATCTGCTGTCCCCTGCATTATCTGATGACCCGTGCATTATCTGACCATGAGCCCAGTGCATTCGTGCAAAAAATAATGCACGCTGAAAACAATAGATAATCTAACACGAGTAAGTCATAGTATTATAATTGTAAAAAGCTTTGGCTCCTTATATCAAAAAAAAATAATTATTCGCATAGAAGTATGGAAGTACTGCCATCGATGTGTACTAAATCAATGTCCATACCAATGCATATTTTCATTGATACGATGTGATAAAGTGCTAATAATATAAACCTACTTGCGTGAAGGACATATTAATAATTAACATCGTTAAGTATTGTAACTCTTGCATATCCCAGGAAACAACGTTGAGAGTAGGTGTATTAGCACATTTTTAAAACTCCAATTTTAAAATATGGGATGGCACATCTAAACATGAAAACAACAATTAAAAAACAAATAAGCACGGAGCTAGCGGACATTTGTAACACAGTTCAAGTACCCAGGTTGAGTGAGTAAATCTGTAAAACAGCTTAAAAGGCGCCTATGAAACTGATCCATAAGTTATTGTCAAAATGGAGCGTGTTTTAAGGAGGGTTATAGACAAAGATACACAGGAGTCAAGTTTTAATGGATTCATCATGTTGAAAACGTTCTAACCCATAGGATTCCAAAAGGTATAGTTTGTCTATTACGGCATTAAAGTCTGGGAGTTAGGACTAAAAACAGCAAAAATCACGGGTAAAATTTCTGATGGTCACAAATTAATTGTGGAACTCATAGGATTAAAAATAAAGAAAATAGTTGAATATCGGCGCGTAAATGTTACTTACTCAAAGTAGGGGCAAAAAAGGTACAAGCCCCCTTGGAATAAATAGCAAAGTTCGTCCACAAAGGGGGTTTTTGGGTTGTGTACTCCCGATCACCACCCACGAGATATAATGAATATCTGAACAAAGCCATACGGAGGTTTTATAGTGTAAAGAGGAATATTCCGACCGGATGGTTCTGAAAAATAAGAATTCAGATTATGTGTAGGCAATCTACGACCTCGTATACTTTCGTGCGAAATATCACGTAAAAGAATGGAGCATGTTTGGATTATGAGGTAATGCACTCTAGAAACGAGTTTTGCAGGAAGATAAAATGACTTGAATTTTTGTTGGAGATACGTCGGATTTTCGACCCAGGAATATGTGATCCGAAATGTTAACTCTTATTTCAAAAACTGGTTGAAAAATATCCCATTGTGGACCAAAAAGGCAGCGAAAAAAAGGGGACAACTGCCAACCCATTCGCCAGCAGCGCTTAATAATTTGCGTAATGCCAGTACTTCATCAGCCCAGGATCCGTGGTAATAAGCAATGAGAAGTTTGACAGCGGCAGAGCGTCTAACCCGAGCTTGGGATGATATTTCGGTCCGTTGCAAGCCTCCGGCGGAATTGAAGACGTTGTTCAAGGAAAAGACGATTATAAATTGGCAAATTACTAAAAGGGGGTAAGTTAGGAAATGCGAATTGGAAAATAATGTTCAAATAAAATAATAATGATGAATAGGAAAACAATAGGACAAACAATAGGTCAGTTCTCTCTTTTTCAATACATAATTAAAAATTACAACAACAAACAACAACAACAACAACAACTAACAATAACAACAACAACTACGACTACTACTTACTACTACTACTACTGAATACTACTACGACGGAAGACGAATAACTACCTACATAATGCTACTAGTACTAGACTACTACTACTAACTACTAACAACAACTACTACTACTATACGACGTTACTACTACTACTTATCTACTATACTACTATACTCATACTACTACTACTACTACTACTATACTATACTACTCTCCCTAATACTACTACTCCCCTCCTCCTAGTTGCGGCGCAGGGTGGCACGGGGACCACCCCCCCCCCCATTTTTCCCCCCATCCCTGCCAGAAGAAAAATCAGCGACTTCTTAGCCTACAAGTGTGTTGCTTGAGACGGCATTTCAAAAACTCTAATCACAACTGCGGGTTGTATTTTCACCCATATTAAGAAATATGCAAAATTGGGAATTCAAAAATGAAAAATATTGAACGTCGATTATGGCATCACGAAATCTATAATGATTGGTAAAAATAACAATAATTAAGACACTTTTAGTTTCCAAACTATTCTTTTTGGATCAATACAAGTATACAGAAATCTACGCAACAACCAAAATGAGTAAATAATGTTTTAACATTAAGTGCCAAGGGGGGAGGGGTTCATAGTTACCCAACATTTGATTTTGTTTCCGATTCTCGGTTACGCAATCAAATTTTTCAGGAGTTTTTTGCTAATTGTCTGATTTATGAAATACAGTTTCTCTGGTACAAAAAATTAAATCAGCCAACGGCTTCATTAGAAAAAGTAGGTTGGGTCCCCTAGGACCACCAACCCCCCCCTTGGGCAACTAACGGAGTGAAAAAAATCAAGGATATTTTCTAATTAAAAAATAAAGTAATTTAAATCTTTGGATTATTTTTAGTATATACCTTAGGAGGTAATTAAGTAATAATTAATAATACTTAAATCATAATAAACTTTTATATGCCGATAGCATCAATTTTAATTTTGTCATGCGGTGCCTATAATGTGTAAGTCTATGGGAAAAATAAGGCGATTTTGAAATTCTAAGAAAAATACAAGATGGTATAAAAATTTGGCTATATTTTGCAATGATTATTTAATTGGTTAGTCTAGAGTAGATATAATGAATTATTTTGGTCAAAACCTTATATGGAGTTGCTGAGGATGGAAATATGTGACCCACCTCTGTTTTCGCAAAGAGTGACAAGTTCAATTGGCTTAGGTCATAGGTCAAAGGTCGATTTCATTTTTATTGTGCGTATGTGGTTCTTACGTGACCCCCCAATTTATTTGTGTAGTGTCATGATCAAACTCCCACGGGAAAGTGGTTATTCTGGGTTGGGTCCCTATGGAAACACCCCCCCCCCCTTGAGGCCTGGGCAATAACGGAAGTTTTTTTTTTAGCCTTGGGCACTTAAGTGTTAAAGTTTGGGTTTGGGGATGGGTAGTGAGCGGTAAAACAAAGTGTTAATATCCAAATATGGATGTGATGGTCTACAAATGCTATACCTTAAAACTATATTGATTCCTTACATTTAGCTTGGGTCAAGAAAATGTTGAATCCTGACTTATGGAAAAATATGGCTTTATACGAATTCCAAATGTGAGAAATGTGGACAAATAATACAAGGGAGTCAGCATTTTTGTTAAGACATAATTGAAAATATGGGTCAATGTAAAATGAAGTAAACAAAGGGGGATCAAGACCTTTTGATCAAGTTCTTTGGAACAACAAATTGGTTAAATATGTTATAAAACTATAGTTTCCACGTATGGGTTAAAGTGATTATTCAAAGTGCGAGATGATAAAACCAAGCTTTGTAAAATCAAATTAGATAGAAGAAAGAGTCACAACAGCCAGGGGGTGTACAGAATATATTGTCTTAATTCAATGCAATAACGAAGGATTATAATTATGTACAATGTAATAAATCGACCTTTAATAGACACCCGTCACTCGGCCAGTTCATGAGGTATGAAAATAAATTTTTCGTTAAATAAATGTTCAAGTAAACAGTAAAATTAATTATTAATATCAAACACAAATTTCCAAACCAATTGTCAACAATTTTTGGGAAAAACAAGTTTATTATTTCAATTTTGAATGGGTGAAAATATGGAGTTTTATTCCAAAGGTTTGTTGTAACAAAAAGAAACAACGTTTAATTACATTGAATTGGAGATAGTACACAACAATCTATCCAACGAAGTGTTGCTTCAGACAATTTAAAAGGCAGCAGAAAATAATTTATGTGACACTTGTGGCGAAATAGATTATATTGAACATTTTCTTGTTAATATTGTAAAATATGGATGGATGAGTGAATAAGGGTAATAAACATCAAGTTTCACCAACAAATTAATTAACAAAGAAGAGAAGCTATTTGGAGTGGGGTATTTTTTTTTTTTTTAAAAACCAGATATAAAAAGACTGAATGTATATAATCTAATAATGATCACTCAACATTCTGATTGGAAAATTTACATATGGAAATTATCCAATCTGTATTAGTAATGATGAGTACGTTAAGAAATTAATTGAATGAATCATTGCTATATGGAGTGTAATTTGGAGGAAAATATGTGTAAATATAATAAGATAAAGTCTTTTATTAGATATGGGGAAATTGATTATATATGGGAAAGGCACAGTATTAATCATAAAAAAAGTCAGCGAGAGATTTCAGAGATCCAACACTGTAAAAACGCTGGTGTAGATCAGATTCTAAGTCCCTGCTTATGGTGTTAAAATTTTAAAAACTTTTTTGCAGTGTATGTGTCAATTGTAGTGATGTCATATAGATTAGACCCTCAATTGATTTCTTACCTTAGTAATTGGATACAGAACTGCTTAAAAGTGAAAACAAATGTTGAGTTGATTGCTTATATTCAAAATGAAAAACATAGGCTGCTTGATTCAGTATTTACTCAATACAGGATAAATTTAAAAATTGTACAAAAATACTTCTCATTTGTTCAGATGTGATATTTTTGGACATTAGTGCAAAATCAGGGCTAATTTTTTGTAGGGGACGACACTTCATATGTGAAATCTATCTTTTAGTATTTAACAGAATAGAGTACGTCATACAGGTTAGGTGCAAATAGTATAATTATAATGTGATTATACCGACAAATCTTATGTTGGCATCCCTCGTTTGATTAATGTATCTAATTAACCTAGAGACAGTTTTAATTATTTAAAACATATTCAATTTTTTTTTAAATATATATTTTCGAAATTAATGAGGATTTTAAATGATTAGAAGTGTCTCTAGATATATAGCACTAATCCTTTGGTTGCGACATTGTAAAAACATATTTGTAACGCCCTTTTGAATTGTTCACTCAAAAAAACAAACGAGGCAACCATGTGTGTCATTCGTTGAGAAGTTACGCTTACGCTGTTATTATTATTACTATATAGTAGAAGCACTTGTAGTAGTCGTGTTAATAGTAGTAATAGTATTATATTGCTATCATGTGCGTTAGGGGGAAATTGGCTTTTGTCAAATTCTGTAAATTATTCACTCATTACGGCGTTAGGGCGAAATATACCCCCCCCCCAACGCCTCCCTTTGTATTGCGGTTAAGGATATAAATATTAATTTATGCAAATGAAAGATAATCCACTAGAATAACAAAGGATATGAATATTAATTAAATAACTATAAGAGCTCATTATAATCTAATAACCTTCCACCTAACTATCATTTTAGAGTTATTATTATTATTAGAAGTAGAAGTAGTAGTAGTCTTGTTAGTAGTAGTAGTAGTAGTCGTGTTAGTAGTAGTAGTAGTAGTAGTAGTAGTAGTAGTAGTAGTAGTAGTAATAGTAATAGTAATAGTAGTAGTAGTAGTAGTAGTAGTAGTAGTAGTAGTAGTAGTAGTAAATGTAGATAGTAGTAGTAAATGTAGATAGTAGTAGTACATGTAGTAGTAGTAGTACTACATGTAGTAGTACATCACCAAGAAAAGGGTAATTAATTAACAAAAGTTAACGGATTCTGAACTTAAGACAAAATTGTCCCACGTGGCTCTATAATGCAGCGATATGTCACACAGAGGACAGGCCCAAAAGTCCTCTCTGAAAATCCACAATTACTAGTACTGCTAATCCATACGCATGTCGAACCATTTTTAGAAAAGTACCATTTTGTACTTCTTTTTGTGAAACTTCTCAGTATAAAATTAGGTTTCCCAATAACATATTTAACATTGTTCATTTCAGTCAGTGGTATTGCGGAGCCAGGAACCATGACAGCTCTGATGGGTTGCAGGTAACTTCAACATTAAAGGTGCAACGAGAGAATTTGAGGCACCCACATATTGTGTCATAATAGTAATTTCATATAGATTGGACACTCAATAGATCTCTTACCTTGTAATTGGCTACAGAAATGTCTTAAAAGAGAGAAAAAAGGTGATTTTGACTTGCTTATAATTCAATATAAAACATAGGCTGAATTTCGTATTTGCTCCTATACAAAATTAGAAATTTCAAAATGTTTGTACCAAAGAAACATTTCTCAGCTTAATCCTTTCAGATGGGGATATTTTTGATGGAAAGCTTTACATCAGGGCAAAAATCAGAATGTTTACATTTTTAGGGACACATGTTATTTGAAATCTCTTGTTGCACCTTTAATAATGTTAATAAAAAAAAAATAAACCTACTTAAATATTTAAAGATGTGTTGAAAGGTCCCAAGTTCAAATCATAGTGTTCTGTCTTATGATATAAGGGTTATAAAATGGATTTTTATTATTTTTTTTATTACCTACTTTCAAAGTATGCAATTATTACATCTTAAACGTATACTGATATCCTTGTTTTGATCCAGTGGCGCCGGAAATCAACATTAATGAATGTTCTTACGCAGAGGAATTTGCGGGGTCTGAAAGTAGAAGGAACGGTGTTATTGAACGGAGTGCCAATGCAGAAGATTGCTTCGGTATCAAAGTTTATTGGCTACATTCAACAGCACGACATACTTCCGCGCTCGTTAACAGTGAAAGAATATCTTTATTTTAATGTGAGTACAGTTTGCATGAACAAAAAATACATTCGTGGACCGTTATCTAAAAAGGGGGAAAATCGATTGGCATAGTAGTGCTGCAGCATCAGGTGAAAAAGGGCCTTAGATTTCTACCAACCAGGGCCGAAATAATAACATTTGCAATCATAACTAAAATTGATCATTGGGTTGTGTAGTTCATGAAAATACGTGATGACAAAAATAAAAGTGATGGCAATTTGCATAAACCAACATTTTCCAAAATTGCCGCCATTTTAAAGGTAATAGCACTACTATGGTGACTTAGTGTCGTAATGTATGTTGTCTGGGTCAAGAGGTTCAATATACAATTGCCAGAATTGACTGAGTCATGGGAATTTATATACACGGCTATTTTTCAAGATGGCCGACATCACGTCAAAAAAAACCGTATATATATAACCTAAGAAGATGATTTTGGTGTCAAAATGAGGGTTTTCTGGGTCAAGGAGTTCAATAAAACTATTCTCAAAACTGTAGGCTGAATATAAAAGTGGTGTTTATTTGCATTTGTCACTTTTTCCAAGATATCCCAATATTTTAAATACAAGTACCCAAGAGTGTTAACTTACTGCAATGTCAGGCTTAATGTGGCAAAGTGATAAATATATAAACCCAGACGCGTGGTAATTAATACCAACACAGAATCCTCAGTAACTCCTCCTTAGAACCTCCTAACTGGGCTTTGCCCCCAGATAGAAGAATATGACGCAAGATACGAGGTGTGTGGAGCATGTCAAAAAAAAAAAAAAAAAAAAAATGTAAAGGGTGAGAAAATTCCTCATTTGCGACCCATTTTCTCGCCCATTACAACACATTTTAGAATATGTTGGAAGGAAGAAGGTCCACTCAAGTAGGACTAACCCTGGTTTAAACCCGGGTCTAAAGGTAGACTCCCTTTCAGAATAAACCTACTTAAATATTTAAAGATGTGTTGAAAGGTCCCAAGTTCAAATCATAGTGTTCTGTTATATGATGTAAGGGTTTTATTTTTTTTTTAATTCCCTACTTTTAAAGTATGCAATTATATCTCATATCTTTGTTTTGATCCAGTGGCGCCGGAAATCAACATTAATGAATGTTCTTACGCAACGGAATTTGCGGGGTCTGAAAGTAGAAGGATCGGTATTATTGAATGGAGTGCCAATGCAAAAGATTGCTTCGGTATCAAAGTTTATTGGCTACATTCAACAGCACGACATACTTCCGCGCTCGTTAACTGTGAAAGAATATCTTTATTTTAATGTGAGTACAGTTTGCATGAACAAAAAATACATTCGTGGACCGTTATCTAAAAAGGGGGAAAATCGATTGGCATAGTAGTGCTGCAGCATCAGGTGAAAAAGGGCCTTAGATTTCTACCAACCAGGGCCGAAATAATAACATTTGCAATCATAACTAAAATTGATCATTGGGTTGTGTAGTTCATGAAAATACGTGATGACAAAAATAAAAGTGATGGCAATTTGCATAAACCAACATTTTCCAAAATTGCCGCCATTTTAAAGGTAATAGCACTACTATGGTGACTTGGTGTTGGAATGTATGTTGTCTGGGTCAAGAGGTTCAATATACAATTGCCAGAATTGACTGAGTCATGGGAATTTATATACACGGCTATTTTTCAAGATGGCCGACATCACGTCAAAGAAAACCGTAGGCCTATATATATAACCTAAGAAGATGATTTTGGTGTCAAAATGAGGGTTTTCTGGGTCAAGGAGTTCAATAAAACTATTCTCAAAACTGTAGGATGAATATAAAAGTGGTGTTTATTTGCATTTGTCACTTTTTCCAAGATATCCCAATATTTTAAATACAAGTACCCAAGAGTGTTAACTTACTGCAATGTCAGGCTTAATGTGGCAAAGTGATAAAATATATAAACCCAGACGCGTGGTAATTAATACCAACACAGAATCCTCAGTAACTCCTCCTTAGAACCTCCTAACTGCGCTTTTTGGTCCCTATGAACGAAAACCCCCAAATATTTACTACCAATAGGTGTGCACGTGACCATTACCATTTAATTGTTCGAAATTCGAGACCATTTTACTCTTGACATATCTGAAACAAACAAATAATAGTTTCTATTAAAATAACACCGGTCTAAATATCAAAATTCACATGCAATTCCAGATATATGTTTTGGGTGAATATTGCTGTTAAAATCCTTGACCTAAAAACATCCACTTTGTCACCAAAATCGTCATCCTACGTGTTGTATAGCATGATGTATAAAGGATTTTGTCTTTTATATGTTGACCATATTGGAAAATAGTGACGTATGAAAACTGCCATTACTTTTATATCCATCTGACAGTTTTGTAAATAGTTTTATTGAACTCCTTGACCCAGAAAATCTTTAATTTAACACCACAATCATTTTCATAGGCTATATATTAAGAAATGTAAGGTTTGTTTCAATAAAATGTCAGCCATATTTTATAGTTTGAGGAATAATTGTTTTGAACTCCTTGACCCAGAAAAAATTTGTTGACACCAAAATTGTCTTCTTAGGTGTTTTTGGCTTTAAGATGGCTTCCATTTTGGAAAATGGCGTCGTATGCAAATTGCCACCACTTTTGTCATCACCCGTTTTTCAGGAACGCCACATCCCTCGGTCAATTGTCGATATGGTGACAATGTATATTTCCGGTGTGAAAGCAGATATAGTCCGCGGGGGGCCACAGTCAGGGACTCCATCGCGGCGATAACGTAATAAAGCGGACACTAATGTTGCGTACGAGGCACCCTGATCGATTACCCGATTGTTCACCAGTGTGGCCCGGACTGATGAGTACGCCGGACAAAATGGGTACTTCTACACCGGACCCCGGTGTAGAAGTAACCATTGACCGGCAATACTCATGTAAGTCCGGGGTACAATTGGTGAAGCAATCACGGGACAATCGATTCAGTGGACTCTTAACGGGATCATTTAGTTGCACGCTTATTCCGTTATCGCAGGTGGGTCTATGGAGCCCCGGACCTATGGCTCCCCACCGGAAAGTATATTGCTTTCACAATCACGGTACACACCTCTCCCTAACTGGTTGGGCTGCCAGCACTATAGGGACACACGAAATAATAGGCAGGCAGGCAAACACACAGATCAATACCGGTGTGAAAGCAGGCAGAGATAGTCCGGGTTAGAGCCATATTCCGGACTCCATAGACGATATGGAATAAAGCGTGAAATTTAATGTGTGAGTCAACCTTGGTAATTGATTGACCCTATTGTATCACCATTGTTCCCGGACTCATGGACGCCAGGGACAATGGTTAATTCTACACCGGCGTGAAAACAAGATATAGTCTGCCGAGGGAGCCATAGTCCGGCTTCATGGACGATACGCCGAGATAAAAAAATAACGGAATAAAGCGTGTGAAACTACTGCTGCGTGAAGAGTCAACTGAATCGAGTGCCCTATTCTTTACCTTTGAAGGTGGACTATGACTCTTCACTTAACATTTGTTTCATGCTTTATTCCGTTTTACTACACCTGGTCATTGGCCGGGCTCCGTAGACGACAACGGAATAAAGCGTGAAACTGAGTGTTACGTGACGAGTCAAATGAATCGAGTGCCCTACCGTTGCAGGTGGACTATGAGTCCGGCGGACTATATTTACTTTTACACTGGCAGGGAGCTGGTACCCTAGGCAGACACCTTTCATACAGACAGACAAAACAAGGTACTTACAGCAATGAAGAAAATGTTTTATTCCAGAAGGATGTGCGTCACATGCAGTTACAAATTTTATTAAGATAAGAACGTAGCTAAATAGTTTGTAAACAAACTTATCAAGTATTAAAATAATGGTGTTATCAAATTCGGTGTGATTTTTGTTATACTTTTAAGGCTGAGCTTTTGCTAAGTAGTGAAATGACGAAAGCGGAGAAACTCCAGGTAGTTGAAGATGTTATATTTCGGGTAAGTAATTTACCCGGTAATTTAAATATGCCCGTATTAAAAATAGTAGCTAATAGTAATGTAAGTAAAACAAAAGAATAATTGACAAGGCTTGTAGAATCTTGAGACATACAAAGTACCAGTAGAACAATAATTTTCAATATTGTTATGTCCGATGTTGTTCTTATAGAGCAAGAGCAGAATATTATAGGGTCCTTATTTAAGGAGTTCGTTCATGCCCTCCTACATCTAAGGTTTTATAACTTTGGTAGTTAGTATGGACCCTCTATATCAATGCAAGGTAAGTTAGTGGTCTCAAAGTGTGGGTGTCATTTTTTCAATAGGGCCAATTTAAGGCTACACATGGGTCAAACTTTTAAACTACTCAAACCATGTTGAACATTTTCCATATTTCCGTCTAGTCATAAGGATTCCAAAAATATGTAGTTTGTACCACTTACGACCAATGGTTTTGGAGTTATAAGGTAAAAAGGACTAAAATGGTAAAAAAGGTCAATCTGAAAAGACTATCACAATAATTGTTCAATACAGCAAAATGTAAAATGAGGGCAAAATTTCTTTACAAGCTTTTACATATTGAAGAAAGTCACTATTAATCTACAGGCCTTTCGCCTAAAACTACGTTTCTCATGTTTTTTGTTTTCATTACAGCTATCTTTGAAATCATGTGCGAACTGTCAAATAGGCGGAGATCTAACATTTGAGAAAATATCTGGTGGTGAGAGAAAACGGACCACCATTGCTGCTAGGGTAAGTGGGTCGTTCTATAGGACACTTACTTGCACAGGAGGTTAACGGGTAAACTTGGTCAGACCTGTCCTCCAGAACAATCCAAGCATGCAGAGAATACAAAAGAATCACCTGCAGAAATAAATAAAATGTTCAGGAGAATCAGTTGCATGTATTGTATATGCTGGTATGAGCATTGTTATTATTACTTTTTAAAAGTAAAGGCCCATTCGTGCAGTGCCGCATAAAGATGAATGAAAATCATCTCTGACTGAACACAGCAGCAGGACAATGCCATTTGAACTGCGTTGCTGCTTTGTTGAGTCATGATGGTTTTCATTCATTTTTACGGCACTGTGAAGTATGAAAGGACCTTTATAGATGGCAATTAGAACTTCAGGATTACAATAGCCAAAACATGAATAGCTGCCTTAAGAGATTATGTGCTTATAGGATTGTAGGCAAGAATCTCAATTCTCCTGTCGTTTTATTCCAATTTCACTTTATTGACAGGCATTCCACAATAACATAGTTTCAGACTTTTTTGCGTCCAAATTAAAGGTGCCTGTTCCGATTTAACGGACTGTTTTTGCTCCTACACTTGATACAAGAGTTCAACACTCACATACACCACAACCTAGTTTCGTTGGAAACAAACTTGTGGTTTTGATGAGAGATGCCATAAAGTATACCGCAATGCCATATAGGCAGTTTTGCTCTATATCTCTGGAAGTAAATGAATTTGGAGTTTGATATTTCAGAACAACAATGACAAAAAGTATGGTCTCTTATATGGGATAAAAATCGAAACAACTTCCTGGTAAATCAGAGGATCCTAAAGACAATCGGAACACACACTTTTAAATGGCTGTTCCATTAATTGCTTGTTATTTAATTTGTAACTGTTCTTTTTTCTTTCTTTTTATTAGTTAATTAACAACCCTAGAATACTTATACTTGACGAGCCAACAACAGGATTAGATTCCTATATAGGTGGATTACTAATGGAAATTCTCCAGGATCTTGCTGGGAAAGGCTACACCAAGTATAGGTAAATTACATCAGCCGTCGTCAGATATGTTCTCAAATTTGATAGGGTGACTATTTATTCGTACTGCTACTCATCCCCCAACACTTCAAATCACTCCTACTCCTACAACAAAAACAAAAACAAACAAACAACAATACACTTACTCTTATACTACTACGACTACTACTACGAATACTACTACTACTACTAATACTACTATATACACCTACTACTACTACTATGCTACTACCACTACTACTGTACTGTACTACTACTGCTACTAATACTACGATATGCTACTGCTGCTGCTACTGTAATGATACTGCTACTATGACTACTACTACTAATATACTACTACTCTACTACTACTTATTATTATAATACTTCTTGTATTCTGTATCAAATTCTTGGTCATCTAAAGAACATAAATAAAACAGCACAACAAATCTTCTGTTTCTTTCTAACTATTTAAAAAAAAAAAAGATTATAAAATTGCTAACGAGCTCTATACACATATGTTAAAATGTCGATGATGTGATTTCCTTTTTATTTGTTTGTTCAGGTTGATCTTGCTTGCAACGGTCGATGTGCCTACGCAGGGGCAAGGAAAGAAGCGGTGAAACACTTCCGACTATTGGGCTTTCAGGGCCCAGGAGATCTTCTCCCCAGATGACTATTGATAAAATATTGATCAATAGACTGGACACGAGATTCAAAGCAAAAAGAACATCGAGGTAAGACAAATAATACCCATTACTGCCCGTTACTCTCAAACTGTCGGATAAACGCGCCCGCGGAAAGATGCAAGAAAAAAGGTGTTTTCAACAATAGATTTCATGTTTTTTGTTCGCGAATTAAATATCAGTTGGAAGATCCATGACATTCTGTTAAGAAAATTTTTTTTCCCCTGTAAGAAAACTTTGCTATGGTCTTACAAATCATGTCAGAGAGTCAATTACATATTTTTATGTTTTGTCTTAAAACTGTGGACCTAAGGACCTATTGACTGTATTTCACGTTTTGTTCGTGACCTTGTGAAAAATACCGGGATTTTTTTGTCACATCGAAAAAGTTGTGTGTTTTTGGCACAAAAACACCGAAAAGGGACGTGCTTGCATTTCTAGGCTGGTCACAAGCAGTATTCGATCATTTGGAGAGTGACTGGTCCAAGATAAACAACGCATGTACACAGTATTAAAAAGTTTATATACTTTTGAAAGGTTGGCTATATGCAAAATACTTCTAAAAAGATACCAATCGTCTTTTGTTAATCAAGAGATATACCCGGGAAATAGGACGTTTGATATGTTCTAAATTCCTATTGATATAAATTCATAACTAAGGCATCACTTAAACCACGAAAAATGATTGTCTGCAAGAAGTAAGTAGAAGTAGAAAGAGTTGGCATGTAATATAATGTTGTATTCTCTGGTAAGTCTTAACTTTCAACACTATGAATGCCTTTACCAAAATAATAATATCATTGAAAACTACGTGTCCTTGAAGTCTGCAAAACACTCAAAGGAAGTGATTAAAGTATTGTAAATATCTTTAATTCGTGGGCCATTTATTGTCCAATGGTTTTTCTCCTGCCTATATATCAGACCGCAGAAATAAATGGTAATGCATTAATCCCACAATTTCATCCGTATGGTTTGTTGTGATAGTTTAGGGGCGGTATACATTACCATATTAAGAGGCTTGTAAAGGAAACTATCACTGTTTATATTTCCATCAGCTTAATGTCCGAATAATAATAATGTAATGTACTAAATGTGAACTGGTATCGCACTTGAGATCATTTTCAAAAAACACATTTTGAAGTAATCTCAGCAATGTGCGGCACCACGTTACCGGTATTACATATAGTTTGCACTTTTGAAAAAAAATGGTAATTGGATAGTGATGGAGTTTAAGCAAAGTTTTGGATTTTTGGTTTCTTCATCAAAGCTTGCCAAACTGCTTTTTCTTTCATAACTTTTGTTCGTCTTTTTTCCTTTTCGAATAAATGAGACAAATTACTGTCAATGTTAATTGAACTACACTATAGAGCTCAGATAGCATTAGATTCGTCGGGCCACGACATAGTGTCGAATCTGATTTTTTGGTGAAAATTGAGTTAATAGTTTGATTCTGGTTGCATTTTTATGTACGCTTTAATTGCACCCCAAAATAAAAGTGAAATTTACATCTCCTACCAAATAGCCTCGTCGAATAACACCCGTTTGTATAAAACGGGTTTCACAACCATCGATACGTATTCGATAGCTTTGCTTGTCCAAATATCGCAAAGCACACATATACATTGCGAACGAATCGTATTCGCTGTACAAAAATTGCTACTTCAGTATCAAAATCGATAATAGGTCTGTCAAGATTTAGGCAATCGTGAAATTTACCTTTCTTTCATGAGGGATTTGGTGTATGTTTTTCACATTTTAATTTTTTGTGTTTTACATTATGTTACTTGTACTAATTGACACCTACGTTCTTGCGTCGTGGAAAAGAACTATCCAATTTTTTGTCGTTTTAACATTTGTACAAATAAACAAATTTATCACTTTGGGGCATAGTGACATTAACCTCGTATTACCATAAGGGGGCCTGGGGAGGAGTTAACACCCAGGTAAACTTGCCTCCGGTGCCCAAAACCGTTAAAACTTTTCGTTAAGTCTCCATATTATTTCACATCCTTCTGCTCATTTTTGGAAACCAATGTGAAGGTAGCACCGTCACCGGGGTTATTACCTCTAATACCCATTATTGAAAATGCTGCAGTCTGATTGGTCAGTTTATTGCCCATTATTCTGCAATAATGAGCCGCTAATGCATTTGTTCTTATCATTTATTTTTATTCATAAGCATACAAATACACATAAATTAGACTATTACTTTAAAAAAAAAAAAACCTATACAAACAAACAAACCAACCAAATACAATCAGTTGTTTTTATTAATAGATCGAAATAAAGGTTTGGGGGGGGGTTTTTTTTTTTTTTTTTGGTAGTACATCTTGGCTCATAATTTATCCTCGTGCGGAAAAAAAATATGGCGCCATAATTTTTTCCGCCTCGGGCCATTTTCGCCTATAATGAATACTGCATTACCCTTTAGTTATTAGTCATTTGTTTTAATATTGTGCACTGTATTGCTCTACAATATATGTTGATTAAAAACTGTCATTTGTCCATATCATTTGGGGCCAACCCCATGAAATCAATAATTCCTAGCTTTTTTGATGCAAAATGTATTTTTTTTTCATTTTTACTCTGATATGTGTCTGTGGAATTACCAATTTTGCCAACTTGGTGAACTTTGACGTCATTGTGACGCCATACTAGGTTTATGTGGAAGCAATCTAAAAACGGAGGGACCAAGCTATCAAACTGGTACCACATCGAAATCATCTATTGCTTTATACTCCTAATTCTCGGGGTGGGGTTTACCACCCCACCCCCACCCCTTAGTAAACCGTGTTACAAATAGACTTGTAAACATATTGTGAACGTTTGATTTCTTCGTTTTAACTTGGATTTCTGCAAAGTAAATAATTACTAATGGCACATTTAAAAAAACGCGCCTTTCAGGAAAAAAAAAAAAAAAAAAAAAAAAAAAAAAACAATTGATATTTTCTTGGGAATTTGTTTTTATATAAGCTTTATGTGCCATCTAAATTAATTTAGATTATGTTAGATTTTACTATTGACTAAATTACCCATTTAACCGTTAATTTGTTTCAAGTTTGGTATATATTTTAAGCGTGTACATTACTTTAAAAGATGGGAACTATATATGTAATTTGAAATTTAAGAAAACGAGAAAATATGGTTGTAATAAAGTTGTATAGACCACTTTTATCCTCCAAAACCTTTTGAGTTATGAAACATTCCAGTTACATTTTAAATATTTTCTCAGCTCAATGTTTGAACAGTTCTAGCCAATATTTATTGTGTGTTGCAAAATGCATACTATTTATTAATTTTTTATATAACATGTACTACAATGTATGCGTTCCTTCTAACGTATTTACACCCGAAATGAGTTGAAACATATTGGCGACTAATTAAAGATATTAATTTAAGGAGCCAAATTTGTAAGAGGTTGTAATTTTCTGAATTCGTTGGTCATCGTGGTCAGTCTGCGCTATATATTTTACAACGAACGATAATGCAACAGTGAATGTTTCCCATTTTAACCGCTTATGGAAGTCTTTTGTATACAAATTTGCACTGTTTGTAGCATAAACACAATGCAATAGACGACGTCGTCGTCGTCATCATCATCATCATAATCATCATCATCACCATCATCATCGCCATCACCATCGCCATCGTCATCGTCATCATCGTCATCGTCATCGACATCGTCATCATCATCATCATCATCATCATCATCATCATCGATCAGTAGCATCATTATCGTCGTCAAGCTTGATGTTTCCTTATTTCATCGTTATTGCCACCATCATCTCACCTCTATCGTTATTCTTATCATCAGTGGCGTAACGGGCCTACCCGCTCTGAGGGGGCAAATTTCCCAGTCTTGGGAAATTTTCCCTTTCAGAGGGGTCAAAAGGTCAATTTTTCCCGGTCAGAGGGCTAAAAAAAAGGGCTGATTTAGCATGATTTTTGCAATTTGTTCCCGGCCAAAGTCGTCAGGGGGTGGCAACCTGCCCCCCCCCCCCCCGCCTGTTACGCCACTGCTTATCATCGTGGCATCACCGGCATCATCATTTTAAAATAGTAAAAACCCGTATAGCTATAGTAATCTCACCATACCATCATTAGAAATCAACGGGTTTCATGCAGTCGAATACGTATTCGACTCCTTAGAACACAGCGAATCAAACATTTGGGTTTTGACAAACTGTCGAATCACATTCAGTGGCCATTTTGAATAAGAAAACAGTTGTTTCTTGGTATTTTAATACTGTCGTCAGTTAGTAACCATTCATGTCTTTAACATACACCACTTAAAATAGCCATTTCCTTTTATTTCATTTAATTGCACGCATTCACAATTAACTCAAACTTTCAAACGCCGTTTTCTCAGAACTAGCATTTATGCTGATTCGACAGTATGCAGAACCCACGACGATATGTAGACGAGGACTTGTATTTCGTGTTTTACGTCATGAAAAAGTACTCAATTTGAATCGGATATAGGTGCTATAATACATAGAATCTTTTCAACTGTGTGACAATATTAATGGCCTTGCACTTCCAGATGAAAAGAAATCTGAAGCCTGTTTCCGCATTAAAGGGAGCGACGGAGGAACGCAGCCAAGGAGCCACCCCTTCATAGTACACACTTTTTTATGCGTTGTCGCAACATTTCTCATCTCCTGTTATCAGGTACCTATAGACTTTCCCTCAATTGTTTACGATGATGATGATATTTGTTTTCAATGTGGAGATGTCAAATGGTTGAACATGAAATTAAAAAAAAAATGCAAAAAAAGTATTTAGATAAGTTTGCTCTCATCTGACGAAACATTTTTTTTTAAATGTTTTAAAGATTTTTTTCAAACTGTTTTTTTTATGCTATTTAAAGCAATACAAGCATTTTTGATCAAAATTTAAAGAGATTTTGTCATTGAATACAGTACTTGCCATTTTGATGCTCGGTTGGGAGTATTGGATAATTTGATACGTTGATGCCATGTTTTGGTGTATGCTCTTTTTATTTTACAGTACTTATGCCAGAGCGTACGAGGCTTCCTCGCGGAACAAAAATCAATTGACTACAAAATAGAAGCTCAATACAATAGGAAAACAACCACAGATCTAGGGGTAAGAACATAGTCTGCAGATAAAAAGTGAAAGATTGTCGACTAGAATATAAGTGTAGATTTTTACCCTTACTTGAAAAAGATGTCCAAACATATCCGTGATTTTTTAAAGTTTTTTTTTCCTTTTTAGTTGATCTGTTATTTTCAAAATTTACACAATAACATTACCCAAGAACCAATCATCTTCAATATAGCCTCAGCGATGACAATTAAAATACCACCTCTTAAGACTTAAGAGTCATACGCCAGCCACAAAATTTTAAATTATTCATAATCAAGGGCCAAAGAAAAACAAAGAGTCTCACATACATGGTGCCCTATGCATGCAGAAACGAGCAGGAAATTTTGTTATTGATGTTTTGCGTCCAATGTTTTGGTCCAGGTGTTCAAAATTCATGCAATAAGCGATTGTAATATCCGTCTACATATAGTTTCAGATAGTACTGTTACTTAATTCAATGAGAATTTAAAGCATCTCATTTATAATGTGTTCATTTAAGCTCAACAGTGATTAACTTTAAAAGTAGAAGTTGTCTTTATGGGCCCCTCATTCAATTCTTACTCGATGGGGGTTTTTAACACAATTATTAGATAAGATACATAGCATGTGCCGCTGCTTCGGTATATCTATGCCTATGGGTCACAAGATTAACAAAAAATGGTTATGATAGAAGGTGTTTTTTTTTTTTTAAAATCTGAAATAAGTACTGTGTTTTCGTTATTGAGCAAAAATTTTGTAAACATTTCAAAAATTTGGAAACTTGAACTTTATTTTTGACATGTTTCAACATCTAGATATCAGGACTGAGCCTTGGACATTATTTCGAGTTCGTTTTAAATGTGTGGCGATACTATTTCTGAAGTCTTGACATAGGCGCACTACCAACAACATTTTGGTGCCACAAAACAACAACTCTTGATTAAAATACACCATCGTATTGCAAATAAACACTGTCTCGTAAATTATTAAATAGTCGGACATATGTAACTATTTGCTGGCTAAGATTATGAGAAAAAAAAAATATTGCCACATTATGATTCTTGATTCAATTCTGAAACTTTGACTTACTAGCTTGTCACAAATGTTAATAAACGATATCTTGTTTTCCTCTATTTCGTGTCTATCAAAGCGTTTCTATGGTTATGACCAGTGACGAGAAAAACGTAAGTAGGTTTGGATCATTCCAAATGACTCAATTCACTCAAATTATGAACGTCCTGCTACAGGGAAGCTGTGACGCATAATGGAGTGGAGAGTCACGCATCATGGCAATATTTAACACAATGGCCTTTGGAAGTCATGGAAAGAGTTTACTATATACTTAAGCATATTAGCACATTTTTTTGAAGGGCGCCCCCAATTTTTCAAAAAGCTGCGAGATTTTTACACGCGATTGCCATGGTAACTGGCCTAGCTAAAACTATACCTGATGAATGGTTAAGCTCGAAATGTCTATGTGTCACAAACTTAGGAATTTGGATACTAGAATAATATTATCGAGAATCCCCGATAATATTCAACGGCTGTGGAAACGGCCTTCGAATGTGAAATAGCCGCCCCGGAAATAGCGCCATGTACGTGTCTACGGCCTCATCTATTAGTTGTTTTAATAGTCGGGCAAGTAACGTTAGAGGTTAGTTTCTTCGAGGTGGACACTATTTCATCATGAGACAGACATAAAACGTAGAATTTCCAGACCCTCTGTCGTTAAGTCAATTGGGGATCCCAACTCTAATACAAAATCGCTTATTTGTGATAATACGCATTTTTTAGCATTCTCGTTCGCAGGATATAGGTTGCCAACGTAACGGCTGCAAAAAGATCAAATTTTGAAAATTGGGGACGCCCCTTCAAAAAATGTGCCAATATTCGCTTTAATGTGGAATTCTTTTTTCATGTATCTATCGATCAAACGAATTCCGATGTTTTGCGTACCCATGAATATACGCATAGCGAGACCGCATCTAAACCTCTATGTGGCGAACTGAGTAAGTCAATTAGGAAAGCGCTGGCGACCCAAGAGCCTCAAATTTGGAGGACGGCCCGGAAAGGATATACGGATTTTGAGTTCAGATGCATTTAATTACCATGTTTGCGATAAATGAAAAGTGTTGTTGTAAAATCTGAATTTCTTGATCCAGTGCGTACTGGGCATGTTTAGATAAAGGTCATGCACCTATATGTGTCAATTTTTAAGGGTTGGGCGTAACAAATTCAGGTATTGCTTACATATCTTGTGAAAGGCGGGACAAAGATGATAATCGTCAAGGAAGTTGCTAATACAACAGTAAAACATTTTATGACTTTTGTTATTTTATTCACCCGAACATTTCTTTAAACAAGGGTCAAAGGTCAAACAACGTTCTTTTCCGTACTGAATTTAAGACATTACTAATATCGATACACAACATGTTCGAGCATGTCACTTTCCTACATCTGAGGTGAATATGAATGTTCGTTATTGTTATTAGGTTATAGAATGCATTTTGCGTTAGGTCCCATGTTTTTTTTTATAAGGAGCGGCATTATTGACGACGCGCGGAGGAATGAGAGGATTTTTTTTTTGCACACTTGTTTTTTCGTCCTGAAAATCGCGTCCCCCCTTCGCTTCCGTTCAAAAATGTTGCGGCTCCCCCCTGATTTATGAGATTTTTCTCATTAAAAAGTTCACGTCCCCCCTCAACTTGATTAAAGTTTATAAGACTTTCATATTGAACCACTTCGGCCTTACCATTTCCCCCTGGCATAAATGATGCCCCTCCTAAAGTTCTCGCAGACTTGCTAGAGTTTTCAATTTTAAAGGGTGATGCATTGCGGTTACACGATTTGCGGCATTCAAGAACACCCGGAAAATATTTGTACCGATTCTAGGTTCAATGTGTGCAGAAGGTTCCTGTCTATGCAAATATAGCAGTCAGGAGGTGAGCGGTAGCCTCCCCAAATAAAAAAAGCAAAAATTAACACAAATGATTAAAAATGACTGCAAAATTACTCCTGACACAAATGAGTCCGAAAAAAAATCTAAACCCATTTTTTTTAAATTGTGCCCTAAAATTCAGCCCAATCTGGACAAATCACCATTAAAAATCCTAGCTACGATCCTGGAGTTGCTTGACCCATATTTACAATATCCATCTGTGGAATTCAGAGTGCCCAACATTCTAACACTTAACTCCTCAACTAGGACAATTCCTACACAGAACTTTTTATTATAGATAGCAAAGAAGACCTCACACCCCCTACCCTCTCCCACCCCCCACCACCACAACCCAACACGTAGGCTTGTCGCCCAGTTATATCCATCCTGGGATGAGGAATGGATACACTTACAATGAATCTTGCAATCGGAACCCGCGGGAAGAAAGCGACATCTAAGCTCAGATCTGACAAATGCTGGATAGGAAACGTCGTGGAGCGCTGGGAGAGACGATCCATGGAATTGACATCACTCATTCTCGCAGGAAGGCCTGGAAGACATAAACCGCCTCCCGCCAGAGTTTCCAAACCATCGAAAGTTCTGTGTCTGCCAACTCAATTGCCTAGCAACTCCGCCAAATGGTCGTTTCAAGGATATTGATAAGGAGCACCTCGCTCTGGTGAAAAAGAGATCACCAACTTCGTCGAACCCCCGGCGTGGACGGCTCACTTTCAACACCATTATCATAGATGAGTTACCTATGCATATCAGTCAACAATGACTGCCACTGTGGCTCACAATGTCTTGAATGGCTCCAGGAGTTCTATACATGTTGCCTTACCAAGAAGAGGGCTACAATCATCGCACTCTCCAAACCAAACAAAGCCTGTTGACAATCTCAATAACTACCGCCCAATATCACTCATGTGTTTCCTTCAAACTCCTTGATCCTAGACCGGGTGGAGCCAGTCATCGAACCCATCTGCCTGATTTCGCCGTGGCCAGAACACTGTCCATCAGATTGTATAAAACTCACAAATGATATGAGAACAATTTGAAAGCGGTAAGGCTAGGCGTCATCTTGGTGGAACTTACTGCAGAATATGACACCGTGTGGCACCAGGGCTTGACACTCAAGCTTCGCAGGACCATCCCGGATCGTCACATTGTAAAATTATACTTATGAACATGCTTTCAAACCGTAGCATGTTCTTAAGAACAGTGATGAGGACAGAGCAGGCGACTGCGTCGTAGCGGAACTGAGTCCCACAAGCGATCGTATGAGACTCAATGCATGATTAACTTGTTATCAGCGACTTTACTAAACACATATAGACAATATTGCCTACGCCGATGATCTAATTGCCCTTCTTCACTTGCGACAGAAAGGGACTGAAGCAGAAAGTATACTTACTGACAGATATTGCCATACTTGCAGCATATCTCAAACTGCCCCCCCCCCCCCCCCCAAAAAAAAAACCCAAGACTGGGAGACTCAATGAGTTGAAGTCTAAGACCATACATAATGCCAGACATTCCTCCACCAACTTTCGGGGAGTAAGCTTGATAGGCATATTACTTAGTCTCAGAGTCAGTATGTACACAGGTATCTTCGAACAAATAAAACTCCTGTGCCGCCTTGTTGGATCTTCATGGGGTGCTAGCTAGTCCATCCACTCTACGAACCACCGCCTGGCCTCCAGTTCAGACGCTGGCTGAAATATGCCGCCCCAACATGGTGCAATAACTCTCATACAAAAAAGCCGGCACAGAGTTTTCACGAGACCATGAGAACCATGACTGCATACCGGTGACATGGCCTGTTGGCACCACAAGCCCTGCGCATTTTTAATACTGTAAAGAATCAACCAGCTCGGCAGGGACAGAGACTGCGCTTCGTCGACCCTTCTGTCACCGCCGCTAAACTCTCCATCTCCCCATTCAACATCTTTACAGAATGGAACACTACGTGGCTAGATATCCCAAGACCAGACCAATTCACTCTCATAACAGGATTCCCTCCTGGTAGCAATATCCAGCAAGGATAGGTCACCGTGAACAGATTTCGACAGGGAGCCGGGGCGTTTCACAGCAATATGCACCGACGGGGGACATCTCCAGTCTGTCAACGTGGTTCTCCACATCGACTGTAGATCAATTCTCAATGAATGCCCTAGCTACCTTAGTCCACCGGTGGATATAGAACTCTCAAACCCCAACCAATCACCGTGAGCTGGCTCCACCAATCAACAAAATTTAGCTGATGCCTCATACGTTAAAAACTCGCCAAGTCGCTAATTTGCTATGGCCATCCCGAAACACAATGCTTCTGCAAAATATATTGTACACAAAGGATTCATACGCCTGAGCCGTTTTTGGCATTTAGATTGAGCAGGAATTTGATAAAGTACTCATACATGGGTAAGTCAGGGACTATATTGCTTATTAACAACCTCCAGAACGAGCGCAAGAGATGGAATGTTTTAATATGCAAGACATTGAAAAGAACGTGTTGGAAATGTTTAAATTGAATATTCTTTGAGTTTCAGACACTACCTTCTTTTATACTGAAAAACGAATGAATTATAGTGTTGAATGCATGGTCTTTCTCGTAGCAATAGAACGGACACCCCTTCCGTCCTTAGTTTAAAAGTTATAAGGGGGTCCATTATGCCTGGGCCATATAAGTACTCAACTTTACACTAACGGTCTAGCGTAGATCTTCTTAATCGTGTCCAACACACTGTGCTTCTCAAATATGATCAAGTCAGAGAGGGTACATCTTCCGCATCGTTTGTGAATGGTTCCTCCAGGCATTGGGCAGACAAAGAGGTGTTCCATTGCCTGTGGTACTATTCCACAACCACAGGTAGTGTCCTGTCTGCTTCCAGGTAGCCACCACTTCTGCAAGGAAGCTTAGATCGGGTCAGTTCGAGTTCTCAATCTGTTGAGAGCATAACCATTTCAGCCCCAGCACAGGTAGAAGATGTCACAAGGTTCAATACCAATAGATTACTTGGTTGCAAAAGTCTTTCTATCCACAAGGAGACTATTTCAGAATTAGAGGACTGTTTCAAGGGTTGGACTTTTGCTTGAGAAACTCTATCTGGATTTAGGCGGTTGGCAGCAGGGATTGGTCAGGACATAGCGTGCTTCACATGAGCTACGCTTTTACATGCTCGCTACGCTACGGACGGAGCAATTCCTGCTAGGATGTATAAATTTTTCGTGATGTTGGACGGAGGCATCCTGAAAAAGACCGGCAGGAGGCATTAACGCTACTCAAGCTTCTTGGCATGTGTTGATCTTTTCCAAGCATACTCTGCACATAAGTAGCACAGGGCAAGTGCCAATCGGTCTTAGGGTATATGGACGAGCACCCCATCTTGTGCCGGTGAGTTTGTTAAAGATGTTATGAGTGAACATACTTGACTTCGTTTCTCGGTGTGGATATTATAAGAGAGAGTGCGGTCACAGGTAACTCTTAAGTAGACAGGGTTATCACCGTGCTTCCATGGGTTTTCCAGACCAGGTAACTTTAGCTGGGTTTGGCTTCACGGTTGCATAGATGGAACGCACCCACACCTGTGTCTTAGATGGATTTGCACTTAGTGGTTTTCAACATAAGGAGTGAGTTCATCCAAAGGTTTTGAGAGTCTCTCTTCGACAACTGTGAAAGCGGAATCTTGTGCGCTAATTCCAAGATCGTCGATAAATAAAACGCCCAGGTTCCTGCACTCCTGGTTGGTCGTTGATATAGATGTTGAACAAAACAACACGAGAGGTGCAAGCACCATCCCTGTGTAGGTCCATTCTTTGAGCTACGCCATCGGCTCTCTTCGCTCCTCGATGAACAAAGAACATCCTGTTTGCCATCAAATAGAAATCATATAGGTAGGCATTTGAATAATTACTCTTAGAGGTTGAAATAGTGTTCCGTAATTATTTGCATAGATTTTTGAAAAATAGATGAGTATTCATGGGCATTGTAAGGCAGCTGAACATATTCTAGTGGCAGCGGAATATTGTAAAGCGGGGGCTTTTGGCACATTGTGAAGGTGCTATATTAAATGTAAAAGGCGCTATATAAATGTCGACATTTATTTTATTTTTTATTACGGATCCTCACGAGATTTTTGTTTTTTTTAACAGGTTTGATTTTTTTCTTATTTCACGGCAAAAAAATGGGCTAAACTTTTCCATTGGAGACTACAGCTGTAAATGGGGTGTTTCTTTTTCCGAAAATATTAGTGCAGAAGATAATTACAGTGCAGTACTGCTCAAGTTAAACTGCCACCTCCCCCCCCCTTGGAACTCTTTTTGTTATTCTGTTTTTATGTTGTTACAGAATGTAAACATCCAAATTGTTTTCAAGATAGTGGAAGTGATTCAGTAAGGGTCCTTTTCATTATTCATTTTTTTGCCATTCGTCCCTTAACGTGTGGCAAAATGGGAAAAGTTAATTCAGCATGTTCTGTAAATCAAAGAATACAGCTTTTCACCATCGTAAAACACATTATATTGAAAATGATGTAATTGGTGTAGATATTTTGCAATGCCTATATGCCTAACCATATAGGAAGTCAAAGTCAATAGCTGTCAATGGCTCCCATCGGTGACACATATGCACGTAGCCATCTACTTGAAAGGTCATTCTTGGAACAAATAACAAACCTCATCGCTTTCTATAGTTTCCTTGATGACATCATCCTTGCATAATAACATCTTAGAGGAAAATGTAGGACAAAGATGTTCGAAATCTGAATCAATACGGCCAAACCTCAAATGCAAACCAGATGATATCACACGGTAACATGTGCCAGTGGTTTGGGTTGAACCAAATTGTGGGGCAACGAAGGATTTCAATTAGACCCCCCACCACCGTGTGTAACATGTAAACTAGTCTATTAAAAAGTATATTATGGGACTATTACTTATGGATGATAAACAACACATACAAGACACAATATATAGAAAAATCACATTCACAGGCGTAAAGCAGATAAATCTCGCATATCAAAATTTGTGAAGAATAAGCACCTATTTTGTAGAAATCATTTCGTATTTGTCGTAATTTCTTTCGCCTAATTTTTTTTTTAAATTTATCTGCATTTTTTTTCGTCAAGATCGACTCTAATCATCCATTATTCTTATATGGCAAACATCTTAATCACTTTGATATACATATAACTCCGATTATCTGTCATTATGGGGGGGGGGGGGGGGGGGGGGGGGGGGGGGGGGGGGGGGGGGGGGGGGTTACCCCTACCCAATACCGTTTCTAGCGACTTTTTCATTTAGCATTTTATACGCTTCACGTTATAGCACCACCATACCACAGGACACAGAAAAGATAATTTTTACAACACACGTTTGAGGGGGTCCAAAGATATGTACTAACCGTATCTGAGGTCAAAATTCGTATATCTTTCGGAGCCAGGTCCAACCTTTCTAAGCGACTTTTTGACCAGTGGGTCCCAGCTAGAAAGAAAAAGCAGTTCACCAATCCAAGGTGTAGATACCTGACACATTTGAAATAGTGCGCCCATGCAGGGGCGGATTTAGAGGGGGCGCCCCCGTGCGCGCCCCCTCTATTTTTTACAGATCACAAGGCAGGCCACCGGGCGCCGCCTAGACGCCAGCGCACTGTAAATCTATAAAAATGACTTTTGCGCACAGGGCGCCATGTAGATTTCTAAGAATGACCGGTACAGCCCCTCAAGAGTACGTACATACGGTCACCAGATTATAAAGACATACAAAGAATGTTATAAAATCCTCTCGGGATTCTCAGTTTTGAGACGAGGAAAAAAGATCCTATTCAGAACTAATGCCAAACAAAATTATAAACAAATTCTATGTGTCAAAATTTTGATTCATGTGCGAAATTTAAAAATTATTGAAAAAAAAATCACTGAGACTCATATCAATTTTCTTAATTAATTAATATCGTTTGTATTTGAAAAAAGTATCAAAAATCCGCCCATATATTTTTTGATAAGCTTTAAAACTCTATGTAATTGAAGATTGCATCTTCAGACTGTAAAAATAATAGCCTTATGTATTTCTTTAAAAAATGCATTGGATTGTGGAATTATGACGTCGTACGTACTTTGTATTATACCGTACTTGTACGCTTTCTTCTGGACTGTATACATTAGCCCTCTCTTGAAAATGATAAGCCCAAATCAGTGCCCTTATTGTAAAATTCAGCAGGCAACGGAAATCCCTTTTAACACAGAACACCCGCTGGAGTTAATTCCCATGGCATCCCCCCTGTTTGATTGGATGACCGTTTGTGGTCCTTTGCGGGTTTTAATATCAATGATTACAGTCTATGATATCATGTAATAGACATTTCTTTATCTAAGTTAACGGGCAAACTTAAAAGTTGGCCTACAAATTACCTGGTATCCCTTATCCTCTTATTAATCTGTTTTTGGGGTGTGGCTTTTTTATGTTAAAATTATCTGTCTCTTCAATGGCCTAGACTACCTATCATTTGCGAAAATGAAGGCATTGTTATATTTTATGAAAAGTTGCCAGTGCCGCCTTTTTTTTTTTTTAACATTAAACAGGCGTTTCCTAATCCACAGCCTCTAGTTGGATTTAGCTTTTCTCTATGAAATATCTTATGAACCATTAACAAAAACAGAACGTTCTGGAATCACGTAATTGCACCTTTAATATATATACATATCAAATGGGATAGCATCTTATATTTGTAAAGCAAAAACATTTGCAGGAAATAATCTGTTTTCTTTTTGCAGGTACGAAGCATGTTGGTTGTCACAGTTTTAAAATGTTAATACAACGTGACGTCATAGGCATTGTGCGCTGTCCGGAAAGACTACTATGCAGACATTCTCAGCCTTGGTGAGTTTCGCCTCCCTTGAAACAAAAGGGGACGGAGGTCCCCAGTCGTAGTAGTGACTATACGCCGTTGTTCCTGAACGGCTATTTGCCAAATATGTAATAAAATTAAATTTTGGCTATATGTTCCATCAAGTATAGAATCCCTAATGAACCCCTCTATATAGGTTGTGCTCGTGGGGATTATTTGGGGTCACAACGGTCTTACACATCACCCATATTACGCAGTGTTATCAGATCATGCACCCGATTCAGCATGTGAATGACTGTAGACCCTCTTCTAGTGAATGTGGGTCAAAGGTCAATCGTGTCAATTTGGATCAAATGGATATTAAAGGTATTTTTTCACAAAACTGGCTAGTGCTCCTTCATGACTATTTCAAATACTGTGACCATAATATGACTCAGTTATGGAGCAGCTAGTGTCCCCCATACATGAATACTAGGGTCACAGTCGTTCAAAAAGGTAAAATTTTATCAATATTTTTATAAATCACTTATTTCACGTAGTATGTATGCATTTGCTTCAGGTCTTTTCGTGATTGGTAAAGGTCAATGATGGGATAATTTGGGGGAAAACGGATATTTCGGATTTCCTAAACTTGTCTGCCAAAGAGAATGTGGATTGTAGAAAGGCCAGTACATTTCACTTGGCAAAAAACCATACTTATCGTAAGGGCAACATGATCTCAAAAAAGAAAAAAGAAAGAAGAGAAACTCTGCACACGAGAGTGTGTGTTTGCACAGGTATGAGCGGAGGGGTGCGCGGTGATGTTTGAGTTGTGGGTGTTATGGTTTTTGTGTATGTGTTCTGAGTTAATTAATGTATTTAGATTATTAATTTCATTGATTACATTTTAGGTTTGCATCTTCTTTCTGAATGGCCTGTATTTCAACCCAAAGGGATATGGACCAAACCACAAGTTTAACAACACGTCGGTTGCTGTGCTGCTACTATCAATACATTGGTTTATAAAGCAGTCCCAATTCTGATTTGTAAGTGCTTGGCTAGACATTAAAACGTGTCTCTGATTATTAAGACTTTAAATTACTTTCGTATCGCTTAACTCTCGATTAAAAACTAATGATAAACTTGTAGAAATATTTGTTTTTACTTCCCCTATACGGGTTATACCCTTTCATATTCTCGATTTTTCTGGATGCAAAAATAGTTGACTTAGGTGGTAAACGTTAAGCTAATTAAAGCATTTGGAAAGTCTTTATTTGACTCCAGATGTGAACTTCTTTATGGGAAAAATCACTCTTCTTTTTTTCTTTTTTAACCAAAACAGACTGTAACAGACAATCTTGCCTTGGTAGCTAAAGAATATCGAGATGGAATGTATAGACCGACCGCCTATTATCTATCAACCCTAGTAACCGAGGTAAGTATCTTTTGCTTCAAAAGGAAACTAAACATTTTTTTTAAAGGATTAACAATAATAATATTTAATGTAAAAAAGAAGTGAGGAATGGTTTATACTAAAAAATTCAAATATCCCTGGACCCTCCTTATATATTGCCCTTGTAATTAAAATCTGTCCTCCTATATGCCAAGGTGGGCTGTATTGTAAAACATATGTGCAAATTGTGGTTAACATCAAAACGACTTATGTTCACGTTGAATAAAATTTAAACTAAGGCATGGCATTTCTAAATAAAACTTGCCGGTGCCAAATTGTTCAAAGGTATACTATCTTAAGATGTTTTGTTCAGACAATGTCTGGTGGAAAATTTACCTTTGTACATTGAAGGTTGACGCTGGATCACCTTGCCACAAAGGAGGTTGATTCAAATGGGCCACTTGAAGTGCAACACATATGTGTTTTTTCGCCCAGCTTTAAATTAGTAATCATGTGTGCACAGTTATGCATCGTTTTACCTTAATATGGTCATTTTTTTAAAATTTATTCACTATAGGGACCTTCTATCTTGCTAACAGGATGCAGTTTTCACACGTACTATGTAACAGGTTAGTAAATTACTTAAATGACACATACCAAGATAGAAAAATACCTCAAATAACGACATTCTTTTTCAATTGGGCGGAGTTTAGTTTTCAAAACAAGCAAATGTCACTTGTTGCATTTATATAGTTACATGTTTGAGACATTAGTGTTCTCTTCTCGCGTGCAAAGAAGAAAGTTTTGTCTGATATCGATAAAACAAAAGAATCCACATTCAAGTACAACCACACATCTGGTGCATGCATCTTTGTGTTTGATTGATCCATGAACAAAGGAACTCCACATTCAAGTACAACCACACACCTGGTGCATGGCCTCTAAATTCCTTGTTTGATTGACCCAGAAACAAAAGAAGTCCACATTCCAAGCACAACCACACACCTGGGTTGCATGGCACCTAAAATTCTTTTGTTCGATCGATTCATGAACAAGAGAATTCAACATACCAAGTACAGGTGTTTACCTCATGCATGGCATCTAAACACGATGCATGTACTTGTGAGCGAAACCTGGGTTGCGCAATAATCAAATAAAAATAATAATGAAAACACACCCTAAAGGTATGTTTAGAAAGTGAGGGGAAAGATATGTTAGAAAAGTTATGTTAGAGTATTTACCCTTAGTCTTAAGGAAAGAACACCAATGTTACAGTGTTTAACTAAAAAAATAAAAAAAACAAAATATTGTTTTATCGTTAATCGTACAATAATATAACCGAAATAGGAAATATTTTATGATAAGACCCCAAAACTTAATAAGAGCTAGAATGATGAATTATGATGGATTATTGTCAATCAAAAATTCTTGCAATGTAGGGTGAGCTAATCAAATCTTTTTTATGTATAATTTTAATTTTATTGATGAAAATAATGAATAGAACTGGCAATTCAATTATAACACAATATTGGGATAGGACCACAACAATAATCATAATCTTTTGTTCTTGATCACCAAGGTAGGTATTTATTCGTCAGCATTAATTGATCCCTTTGAAATTGTGCCTCTCAAACCTTAAGGGTTCTTTGAGTTTATGCTAATGTAAACGTAGAGAATCAATGAATAAATGCATCTCTTAAGTGTTTAGCTGTTTCCATCACTACAAATCAGGGCCGTAGCCAGGGGGGTGCGGGGGTGCCCAACGCACCCCCCAAAACTGACAAAGGTCCGCTTTATGATGTTCAAGGTCCGTTTGTCATGATGAAGGTCCGTTTGTTTTTTTTTTTGTTCAATGAAATTTTGGTAATTGCTAAATTATGTTGTTTTAAGGGTTGTGGTGCATGTTATTGGTATCTGAATGACTAAGCAGATGTTAACCATTGCATACGAATGGCTGTCGTTATTAAGCTGTTTTTTCAACGCCTTGATGATGTGTAACGTTACCCCCCCTTCAGAATTTTGAGAGACGGTGATAAATTTTGTCAACATTGCGAGCGCAGCGATCCGAAAAAAATTGTTGTGGTACCAAACGCGTCCCGCTTCTGGCAAATCCGCACCCCCCCCCCTTCACATCAATCCTGGCTACGGGCTGTTAAAATATGAATATGTCCACAGCTATAATTTGAATAATAAAGCAGAGCAGTATGTGAAATATGAATACAATTCCTTCCTTGACAGGACTAAACAGTGACACACGCCAAATGGGGTTGACGTTTTCGGTCATCATGTTGTGCGTTGTTGTAACAACAGGCTATTGTAAGTGTACAACCTTTATTGATATTGCAAGGTGAATAAAATGGCTTCTTAAAAGACGCCATTTTGGTGGATATCGTATAAATAATTATATTTAAAAAGTATTGCATTCAAATAAAAAACATATCAAACTCTTCAATTACGTAAAAATATAATAAAAATGCTTCGTAACTTCATTGACGTTTTACAGTTGTTTGAATAACCGATATTCAAATTAAATTATTGGTATAGAGGACCTTTAAAATGTCTAATTTGTGTTCGATCTAAACTTCGTAATTGAATGCTCGTAATCAGATTTGAATGAAGAATGATGGAAATTAATTACCACTGTCTAAATATTTAAGTAGCACTATTAGAGAAAAATGGTTGTGAGAGCATCTTTGATCGCCTATTCAAAGACACATTTAAGTGGCACTGTTAGAAAAATGGTTGTGAGTGCATCTTTGATCGCCTATTCAAAGAAATATTTAAGTAACACTAATAGAAAAATGGTTGTGAGTGCAGCTTTGATCGCCTATTCAAAGAAATATTTATTTGAATAGTGATCAAAGTTGTACTTACAACCATTTTTCTAACAGTGCTACTGAAAAAATTCTTTGAATAGGCGACCAAAGATGC
This sequence comes from Ophioderma brevispina, assembly GCA_023653785.1. Lineage (NCBI taxonomy): Eukaryota > Metazoa > Echinodermata > Ophiuroidea > Amphilepidida > Ophiodermatidae > Ophioderma > Ophioderma brevispina. Next base: position 57,845 of record JAMKCH010003026.1, read on the forward strand.
ACTCACAACCAATGTATCGCAACTACCTCAAGTCGCTTGATTTCATCACAATGTCACCGAAGATTGTGTATTGTAAATTGTTTTGAAATAACGTCATGTTGTTACATTTTCAATTATCTTATCAACTTTCTCCAATCATTCTTTTATAAAGTTTTTGCACAGGCAATGATCTGGGAGAAGCCACTTCGAGCATTAGAGGTAGCAATTCCTCTAATTGTAATGTACTGCGTCTTAGGTGGTTTCTTTGTAGATCCAAGGTAAATATTCTTATTTAAGATAAAAATTAAACATTTTCTTAAATGAGGCTTTGGTAGTCCCCCTTTAAAAAAACAAACAAACAATTGAAACTATTGGAAATCGATTACTGTGGTTATTCTAGTTTAAATATTTAATTAGTGTTAGGGTGTTTACAAAAGCATTGTTGTACTATACCATCACTGCTGTTAAGTGTTTAAAAGGTGTTACAATAAGCCAAAGTACTCTGATTTACAGTGTACCCGTATATGCAGTCAGACATACGTCTCACAATACCCTTATTCCCAAGTGTCATTCCTTCACAGTTAATAGTTAAAAGAGTTGGTAATGCCCAAATGCCGGGCCCAAATGTCGCCAAAATGTGACTGCTAAAAGTTATTAAAATTTTGCAAAGTTTCTGCATGATTTGCGAAGAACTCTATATTTTTTTCATTATTATCACACAAAGAGAATAGCTCGATACAATAGAATTGAATAGGTACAATAGAATTGTAAGAATATTTACAAAACCCTTGCTGTAATATTTATCTGTTAGCGTGATATCAACAAAACTATTGTTACTTAAAATAATCGTTGTCGTCAAACCCCGTTTTGTTCAGGAGCTCACCAGAATATCTGTTGCCGCTATTTCTGATCAATTGGCTGCCCTGGGCATTTGAAATCGTCACAGTTTTACAATGGGAAGACGTAACTGACATAGGTATGTGTCTTTATTTTCGCAATTGTTGGCTTCAATATACGATTTTGAGTAAATGTGCTTCACGCACATGTTCTGGACTCTTCAGTTAAAGTGTGCCTTATTTGGACTCTTTCGCACTATTTTTATTACGCCAAAGTTTATTTATTGCATTCTTCACATTGCCATTATTTCATCTTAACTACTATCTCCTTTAAAGGCATTTTCAAACAAAATTACTACCATTGTAGGACCATAAATGACCTTATGGGCTGTAGTAAACTCCTAATCAAATTCATTTTTCACAATTGACAACTCCTATGATTTTAGGTTAATTTTAGTATGACGTTTATGTTTCTTTTTAAAGGATGCGAATACCCAATAAAGAGTATATGTGTATCAAATGGAAAAGAAGTGTTGAATAGACTCAATTTTAGTCACGTGAGTATTATTCGGTGTTTTTTATGATTTATATACTTATAATTTAAAGCTTACGGATGGGCCAAACAATTGAAGTCAATATATGATATATCGCCAATCAGAAATGTGTGTATGAAATCCATCTGGTGCTCAATGGATTAAATATGTAAACGATGTAAGAAAGGAGGTCGGATATACCACTAATCTGTAATGCATGTTCAAACCAAAATGATGCAAACATACAATATGTGTTTATAGGGATGTACTACTAAAACGATACTGGGGTTTCGAACTAAGACCATTATATCATTGTCGTCTCTTTGTTAAAATGGTTTTCTTCTTAACTTAGCTATAGTTGTTTGAAATTACTAATTCGTATCATTTTATATTGTTTTATATTGCAGGAAAACATCAAAGAAAACCTCATTGTACTCGGATGCCACGTGGTCGTATTTCACCTTCTAGCTATAATCCTGCTTGTATGGAAAGTTCGCCGAAAATTAAATGGTTAACGCTGTGTTTCTTTTAGACCGTTTTCACAGCGGTTAGATAGATCCTATGTACAAATCAGTTTTCCTTTACAAACTGACATCAGACAAGCATTACATCGTGCCTTACACTTATGCTACGATGTCACAATGATGTCATAATCTATGCAAACTCCGATTTTCACGATATTTGTTGGAAATAGGCAGATTTTCCCTTTTGAGCCCCCAAATCATACAAACATGCGATTTTTTTACCGTTTCGCTGTAAATAAAAGGAAATAGCTATTCTGACTAACATAATTAGTTTATGAAAGAATCGCAAAGAAATCTTGGCAACCCCGCCTTCGGTTTTGTTACAACAACAAATGGCTAACAGTGACACTATTACAATAAATTTAAATTAAAATTTCGTGATCTCGTCCCCCCGACTTACCTAAAAAAAGTTGAGATTTTCATATCATCTGAACCGTTAGCCTTAGTATTCCACGTGTACCTAATCTTACGTGCAAATTCGGTCGTATTTGTAAGAAATTTTCAATTTTGTATTTTCTGTCCGTAAAAGGACAGAAATTACAACACAATTGCTATGGGACCTTGGGAAACAAGCAATTGCTCATAACACAAAACCGCAAGATCGGGATCAACTCAAACTCTGTGAATAAGTTTTTCTCATGGAGTGAACAATGAGTAACACAGAAGATGTTGAAATCACGAAATGCACCTTTAATACGAATTTGAGAAGGGGAAAAGGGAACTGTTGGGCGCCCCCATGCTACCAATCTCACGACCAGTGCGACGTCTTTAAAATCGTGACGTTATGTTTACGGTATGTCCCAATTTCCAATACAACGGTATCGATTTGTATCCGTTTAATCGACATGTATTGTTGGTAGATTAATTATATATTCAAAGAGTAGAAGTAATTCTCTAAATGCAAAGGAGTAAATTTCACACTGTTAGAGTGACTACAGGGTCCACTCCGAAAATAGTAAATTAAACCTATCAAAAACAATGTTTGGGTAAAATTTATTCTTGATAATTTGCAAAATGATAATATGTTACCATTACGTAAAATAGCTAAAGAAAATTTGACCCAAAAAATAGTCTTCCAAAGTTTGACCTTTTTTGGAGTAGGCCCTGTAGTCACTCTTAAATTAAGAGTGATATTCATTCGTTTGCATTTAGAGTGAAGCCCCACCTGTGCTTCAACACATCCCTGTTTAACTGGTCAAGTAGCATTATCATTCCAAAGTGTACATCGAAGGTCTTCATTGATATTACGCGGGGGAATATAATTGTCAGTTTAATGCGTGTGGTACTGAGTGACTCTAATATAAACGGCTCTGCTGAACGTTTGTATTGCTTACACAACATGCGTAATAGCATTTTGCCTGATAATTTTAATAGGCACACTTTTAAATCTTAGAATAAGGAGACAGTGAGCCTAACATTGCGGCGCCCATAGAACCAAACATTGGCCCGGTAAATCCCTTCAGGGTGTATTACTCTCTAAATGTAAACGAGTGAAAATTTCACTCCCCAAAAGAGTGAAACTCTTGTAAACCACTCCAAAATGAGTGGTTTGTACTTCAAAAGAGTGCATTTCCACTCAAAAAGAGTAAATCACTCCAAAAAGAGTGGATTTTCACTCGTTTGAGGAGTTAAACGAAGGACAACACGAAAACGAGTGGAAAGCCACTCTTTTTAGAGAGTAGTAATGTAAGGATATGTGACTTCTTATTTCTAAATAATTATGTCGTGCGTACTGGGAGGGACAGAGTAAGTTTTTGAGCCTGGGTAATTGTATCCACCAACATGATCAGATCGGCTGATAAGGCCTTGATATGTGGTTACTGTAATGTAACATCTTTAAAGCAATGACAGCACATTTTTGGAAGATAGCCCCCAATTTTCAAAATTTTATATTTTTGCACAGTTGTGTTGGCAATTGTCTAGTAAACTATACCTGCGAACAACAATGCTAAAAATGCGTATTTATTATAAAATAAGTGATCTATAATTAGAATTGGGATCCCCGATTGTACTTACGGAAGAGCTGGAAATGCTAAGTTTATGTCCGTCCATGATGAAATAGTGGCACCTCAAGAAAATTACCTCTAATTTGACTTGCCTGAAGCGACGGAACAAATTATGGATGAGCGTAGATACGTATATGGCGCAATTTCACGGTTATTCTAATATTGGAAGGACGTTTCCAGCAGCCGATGAGTTATCGGAAATCTCCGATATTAATTATTCTAATTGCAAAATTCCTTGTTTGCGAAACATAGAGAGTTGCGAGCTCTACCATCCACAGGTATAGATTACTAGCCATTTACCAATACAACTGTGCAAAAATCTCAAAATATTTGGAAAATGGGGGGGGGGGCGCTCTTCAAAAATGTGCTGTTATTGCTTTAAGTTGACCAATTTATATCATAATAAACTGTAATACAAGGCAGTGTTAGACAAAAATGTTAGAGTACGAGTTAGGGTCTACCGGAAGCCATGGAGGCAGACAGAGAAACTCAGACAGAGAATATAGTATATATATAGATGATTAAAAACGGCGATATATTATTTATTTTACTTTGATGATTTTATCATCCTGAGACATATGCAAAACTATATTCTCAATAAAATAAGCCAAATCTGGATGTACGTTTACGTAGAAGAGCGCACTGAAGTACGAAAACAATTCAAAATAATATGCAGATAAAATGTATGTATTAGGCTTACATAAATTGAAAATATTGTAAATATGAAAACAACTATGTGAATTTAAGATTAATTGTTTTGCTCGCGGCAACTGAATATATGGATACATGTCAACATGTTACAGGGTATTTTAAGCCAATTACTATGCACATATTTGGACTCATTCGTTGAATGCGTTTTTCATGCAGATTTCCAATTTGGGTTTTGATTATTGTGGTGAAATAAAATTAAAACCTCTACTGGTTTTAGTAAGTGGTAGAACTGTGATAATAAACTTAAATAAGGGATGCATTAATGTGTGTAAAAATAATGTACAGATTTTTGTTTGATGGGTTGTTGGGGGTGCGCTTTATATTGAAATCACAAATTAAAAACAAAATAAAGGTCAGAAGTCATCCACTGGTTGGTCGCATGTTCGCCCGGTTCTTTTCGGTTGGAAGCGGGGTGTAAACTAAACAAAAACAATCACCTGTCGATAGAGTTTTGAAGCAGCCCCAACTGTCAGTTGACATGTATGTCTGTCTGGTTAAGGAGTATTTTATTTACCAGAAATGATGGAAATAAAATTAAGAATAAATTATAACATATCCTGTGAGTACTGTTGTATCAAAGATTATCATTCCTTGGGCAAATGTCATCTATCTGTTACTGATATTTCCAGAAAGAAATACGCCCTCATTTTTTTTCGAACACGGGTTGTCTGCATATTCGAAATGCTCACCAGTGTATTAGATCACACATGAAGGGAATAAGCCGAATACACCGTCTTTATATTTTCTGTCGTGCACGACAGAAAATCAAAGCATGGTTTCCTGTAGGGACGATTAGGATAGCAGGCAAGTTCAAAACAAGGTTTGCGGTTAACGCGTTTTCTTTTGTACTTGTTTGTCCAATAAACCTTCGAAATGTTCTCGGTAGGTGGTCTACAATCGATCCAGTGCAATTTGAAAGAAATTCGTATCCTAAAAAAATCTCCTCCTGTCACTTTAACGTGTTGAATAATAAGACCGAGAGTATATCTATCTGCAGTTGCCAAGTAGGTCCCGTATTTTTAAGTATACCTTTTTCCTTTATTTCGACTAAGATTTTTTTCAACAGATGAGAGTTCTCTTTTAAATTAAAATTGAGTACACTTTTAGCGCGTTTTACAAAAGAGGAAAGTATGATTGTGACCCGTTCCCACAAAGACAGCCTTTAGTTACAAAGTTGATATTTTGAAATTTCGTAGAAGTACGACCAGTATGCACATATCACTTGTGTGACGAACGATACGACCCCGGCGAAGGTGCGTCAAGGGTAGTTTGGAGTTAGTTTATGCACCACCAATGAATGCATCAGAGCAATCTTAACATATCGAGACGCGCACCAGCACGTCGGGATTTTTGTTTGTTTTGTTTATGATGATATTGAGAAAATACTAAATTTGTGAGCATCGTAGCAGTGTTTGTAGTCGAGTCCCTCTCGTCCGAGTCCAAGTCGAGTCCCGGTGTCGAGTCCAGTCCGAGTCCAAGTCCGAGTCCGAGTCCCAAGTGCTTTTCGAGTCCGAGTCCTCATGTCCGAGTCCGAGTCCGAGTCCGAGACAGAATAGTTGTACCAAGTTTAGCTCCGATCAATGGTGACACTTACACTCTTGAAGCATGGTGGGAAAAGTGTTAGTAACAAAAGCAAGCTTCACGGGAAATTTGGGTATTGAGGTAAATTTTGCATTTGTACTATCCTAACGCCACATCTGATTCTAGGCATTCGGGAGGGAATGAAGGAATTAGGGGTTTAGTCACAAATTAAAATTGGTTTGACCATTAATGTGTCTTTGTTGATGATGAAATCGACTACATCTGGGACGTAGTGCATTTTCTCACTGTGGGATTTTGAGAGGATTCAGTGTCTTAGGGTTAAGAAATGTACAAGCAATTGACAATGCATTTTCAACTACTTAGTTTCTCCAGGTAGAAAGGAGGAATATTTATTTAATCTATCCCTTGTGGAGATGGCCAGCCACACGTGATAGCCCCCGGAGATAGCAGACATTTGTAACACACTCAAGTACAAAAGTGTGGGAGTGATTAAATATGTAGGACAGACTCGACAGGGGGACCCCGAAACATATTCTTAAGGCCACAAGTGGTGCCTTAAAGGTCCATGGACATGCTTTTAAACCCTTACTTATATTACCACCAAAAAATGGTTTCATTCTAGTTATGTATGGTATCAATGTTCAAAATTGCATGAAAGCAGTAATTGAGAAAACCGTATATTGATTATAAAAATTGGGCATAATATCTGGTTTTGGACAAGCTTCAAAGGAAATGCCAAAAATGAAAGTTGATTATCGGCAGACAAGCGTTGACCCAGAAGAGTGACGTCCGGAGTGAGAGTAACAAATACGCGATACGCGATGTACGCGTCATGATCGTCATTCGTGGAACGTGGAACGGACGTGCGCTTGGCCCAGTTTCTTGCATAGTACACAGTTGGACTTCTCGTGAGTAGGCGTCGCACGTGTTGGATCATAATGGCATAATTTTTCTGTTTGGTGCCTTAAATTACGATAATATGCGCTGTATTGTCGACTGGTGCACCAGCGGCGACCTTACCGAACAAGGATATCCAAAAAACAGAATAGCTTATTCAAAAGTTCCCAAACAAAGAAACCGAAAACGGAGAGATTTCTGGACGTGTGCGGTGAGGTTTAGCCACGTGTGACTTTGTTTACCAAACTTGTTACTATGACGTCATTAAACGGGGTCAAATCCAAATCAGCATCTTGATACGCGTTCGCGAAAACAGGAGAAGGCCCTGTCAGTTTGGGTATATTTATCTTGAAATTAACCACTTTCACGATGTTCACTTTTAAAAAATCTGTGTTTGCGATATGATCAGTGTACTGTTGAGGTACGAAATGTAAGAAATTAAGAAATGTCTACTCAGCGGTGTCATGGACCTTTAAGGAGAGGGACAACAAAGGTTTGTACAGGGGTCAAATTTTTTTAAATTGATTCCAACGTGCTGAAAAGGTATCCATGTGATTTGTCTAACACAAGGATTCAGGAAGGTATAGTTTGTACTTTCAAACAACGTAAGTTTAGAGTTATAGACTAAAAACTGCAAAAATCATAAAAAGGTCATTTCAGTTGTACAAGGGACAACTGTTTAAAATTCTCCGATTTGGATTAAAATAAAAAACGGTGCAAATTATTGGTGGAGCTCATAGGATCAAAATAAGGACTAGTTTGAGGGTCCTGAATCCTTGTGGATAGAAAAAATAACAGTTGCACTTTTCAACATGATTAATCAATTTAAAAAGTTGACCACTGTACAAACTTGTATTGGCCCCACTCTCCTTAAGCCACCATTTGCTGCACTTACGAATCAACGTTTCAGGGGTCCCTGTCGTTCTGTCACATATGTAATCACTCAAACCTTTTGTACTTTTGAGATATGTTACAAATGTCTGCTAGCTCCAGGGTTATGAACAGTTGAGAAAAAAACCTGGATAATGTGCGGTGTCGACGGTTCAAATCCGGCAAGCGGCAAGCGGCATATGGGTTTTTTTCAACGCTACATTCGCTGGCCATCTCCCGGGAAAGATTAATAATATTCAAGACAATGGAGCAATTTAACTTTGCAAATATTTGTAGAGAAATGTTACATTTCTAGAAACACCTTTGTTTTGCTATGCTTTGACTTGAGCTATGATTCACCATTGATAAACGCTAATGAAACATTAAGTTACAAGATCGTAGTCCATTTAGTTTTCGCTGAACAATTGGAAATTTAGGGGGTCACCATCAAAGTGTCGCCTGACGTGAAAGACGACGTTGAGATAGGGTCACAGATTAGTAAATGGAGCCCCAAAAAACTTTGAAATCACTATCTAGGGGTATATTTGTGTAGAATTCAAATCTGCCATCAGAAAGTTCATAGCATGTTTCCTTTTAGCGTTAATGAGCATAAATATGCACCTTGTTCATTAGGGACAAGTTTGGGTCATAACGCTAAGGTAAGATATGTTTTTCCAACTTTAGTCCCCAGAGTTCACATATTGAACTTTCCAAACCATACAATATGAACACATTAGAAAAAGTAATAAGTGAGGTACAAGGCCCATTTGAAAATGGTTAATGGTACTTTTGACATATTTTGACCCCCCCCGAAAACACAATTATTGACTTTCGACACCACCCATACTTCAAATGTTGAAGAACATCATTAAAAAAAACCTTACTTGAAAGAACTAGCTTTTCTAATTTTTTTTCACAACGGAAAATACAAACTCAAACGTTACACACAAAGGGTATTCCGTGACCAGAGGTCATCGAACATGACTCAGGATTCCACCATATACTAATAAATCCAATGGGATATCATAAAAGTGACTTGTGCTGAAAACATTGAAGACATCTAGATGCCAAGCTGGTTCTTTCAGACGAAATAGTTCTTTATGATATATCTTCTTACCTAACTGAAGTAGAGGGGATTGTCGAATGCCAACATTGTTTAGGGCGTCAAATATGTTTAAAACAAATGCAAACTTAGGATTTTTCAATGGGCTACACTCACTTATTGCTGCCTAATGTGGCTTATTTATTGTATGCGTAGAAAGTCCTGTTGTGTGACTCAGATTAACGAAAAATATGGACAGTATCAAGTACAAATGTTTTTTATCCAAATAATGAAAATAACAAAAACACTAATAATAATAATAATAATGTCCACTTATAAAGCGCTACAACAAAGTTATCTAAGCGCTGTACATAATCACACCAAACAACACAAAAACACCATACAGTGTCTTAAAAATGAAATACAATATGAACTAAATATCAAACTGATTTTAAAAATTATGCTTTCAAGTCCAGAAATGTACTCACATTTTAGACGTTTCGTTCTCCCGTCGGAGAACTTCTTCAGTAATGCACCGATGCAGCGCTTTTTCCCTCGAGATGCGTATTTTTTCTCATCCGCAGAGTGCAAAGTTCTTTCCTGCAGCAGCTGGTCGTACACGTGACTTAGAGAATATATTCCTTTGTCGCGATTCATGATGTTGGCTCCCCTCTTCCTGATCCATATTGCTTCTTTCAGCCACCGTGTTGCTGCTTGAGTCCTTGTCAATTATTTGCCGCCTCCCAATCAATCACATGGTTGTAGTTAATTGCAATGGTGATCTGTGACAGATGACTTATGCACTTCCTCCACCGAGGCTTTTTTACTGACCGTGTGAACCTCATTGCTGCTAACTTTTTCCGCATCCTTCATATGTTCTTTCAACCTTACTCCAAAGGCTCTACCAGTTTCACCCACATAGGACTTCTTGCAGTTCTTGCAAGGGATTTCATAGATGCAATCGCAGGTTTGTGTAGTTTCACGTTTATCCTTCGGGTGTACAAGGATGCTTTCCAACGTGTGTAGCTCTCATTGCAGTGGAGATGTTGGTTTCTTGAAGACACGTTGCAATCTCTCGGACACACCTTGTATGCATGGGATGACTACCATTCCTTTGCTTTTTTTCTTGTCATTATCTTTCGTTTTCCCCTTAACCTTGGTTTTGTCTCTCATTTGTTGTTTAACTTTCCTAATAGTCCAGCTAGGGTATCCGCATTGACTCAGTGCTTGACCTATCTTTTCTTCTTCCTGTTTTTTATCATTCTCTTCTGTGACGATGGATTCACTTCTATCTAGGAGGGTTCTCACCACACCTAACTTTTGGTGTTGCGGGTGTTGTGATGTGAAGAGGAGGTAAATGGCAATATTGCCTTTCTTGATACATCCATCACCAGAAAAGACGACGGGTCGGTGAAGTTACAAGTGTAAAGGAAAAAGACCCATACTGACCAATATTTGAAATCTACCTGCTACACCAAAAGTTGACGTGTTCTATTCAGTGTAACACCAAGATCCTTAGCAGAGCGACAGTGTTGATTATGGCATCACCGATAACAATAGCTGGTAGACTGGAATGAGTGCGATGCTTAGAATGAAAATGCACAATATCCGTCTTCGAATTATTCAGCATAAGCCCATTGGTGATGGCCTGAGATCTGACATCAGAGATACAACTTTCCAATTTGTTAATAGCTTCAGATGTCTTGGCTGACTGCAGTACTAAATAGAGTTGTGTGTCATCTGCATAAATCAGTGCATAATTCCGCTATGTGCACCAATTACGTCATTTCAAAGGCCAAGTATATAGGATGAAATCAAGAGGTCCCTTGATAGATCCCTGAGGGTACCGCAAAGAAGGCTATGAATGTCTGAAACCTTATCATTCACAACAACAGCTTGGGAACGATTAGTAAGATATGATTTAAACCATCGTAACATAGTGCCCCCAATGCCGTACCGACTTTGTAGATGCTCAAAAAAGATGGAATGGGTGATGGTGTCAAATGCGGCAAATAATCAAGCAAAATCAAAACTGCTTAAAGTGTATTTCGTGATTCCAGCACCTTCTGTTTTATTCATTGTTCACTAGATATCCTTGAGAAAAGCTTATTCGCATTTTACTTGGTTCCGACCTTGTGGTTTTGTGTCATGCGCAAATGCTTGTTTCTCACGTCCGTTTACGGATAGGAAATACAAAATTGCGAACTTTCTTACACATACGAACGAATTTGAACGTAAGATTCGGTACATGAATTACAAGTGCTAACGGTTCAGATTGATATAAAAAATCTCAACCTTTTGAGGTAAGTCTGGGGGACGAGGTGTGGATCACAAATAAAATAACTATCATATACAATAATTCGCGTTTCATGCTACAATCTTCCTCCCTGGTCCAGCGGTCTAAGCGATGAATTATTGATTTTACTTGCAAATCTATGATGGCAAATTTTAATTATAAAAAGTATTATATTTAACTTGATTTAACTGCTTTGCAAATTTCACTAAAAACAAGTTCACTGTCACTTATCGTCCAGCCCTGCTTCAATGTGTGGGCCCATGTGAACTCTCACGTCACAGTAGTAGTAGTAAGTAGTGTAGTGGTGGAATTCCCGCCCTCTTATTTCAGCGCACCCCTCCAGGCTCAGAAGAATTGCTGAAGGGTCCTTAATATTAAAACACACGCAGAAAAATACGAAATGTTACATTACGAGTAATTTGTGAATCAAACTCAGGCTCAATCAGTTCATGAGTCCATGAGGAAATGTAGATTATGTTCATACAAAACATGGGACTATAATAATATGCTGCAAGGACATGCTCATAAAAATGGGTGAGTCCATGTTATATGCTGATTGTGTCCTATATAAAAAGTAATTCATAAGTGCAAAAATTATATTAAAAGGACTTAAAATGTCACTCAAGATACATAATTATATAAAACATACCATGTATAATGTTTAAATGCCTAATACTCACTATACAACATACAGCCAAAAAAAATCAGCTTACGTCGAGGTATAGGTAGGGGTGGAAAAGCAATTAATACGTATGCGTCCACATGGGCAGTACAGGAGTGACCTGTTTAAACTCCAATGTCAGCAGCCACGTCAATCACAAAAAGATGGGTAGTTCATATGGACCGAGAAAAACAAAATTAGATCAATATAAAAAATCTGCACACGCTTAAATTGAAGAGAACATGCTGAATATTTAAAAAACGCCTTCGGCTTCGGCAGACTGGCTCTCTTAACATGTAGAGCAAAGCACCATTGTCTTTTAATTGGCTCAAGATGAACTCCCAGTTCATAGGCTAGGAGAGGATCCTCTTTACACAGTCATGGGAGGCAATCAATGATTGAAATGGGAAGCACTTCCCGTCGTCAAACAGCTTGCTGACATCTGACTGACTACAATATTGGAGAAGCTTTTTAACAAGCGAGAGTGGTACATACGTTGATAAGCTGTGCGGGGCACTTGATGAGAAAAAGCAGCACATCTTCAGGAGCAGGCTCACAAGAATACAGGTTGGGATATATTGTGTATGATTAAATTTTGCTTGATTAGTCTAAAGAAATAGGTTCCACTAATGAGTCTTGCTTAATTACAGTTTTCTCTGACTTCTCTGCGTCAGGCCGGCAAAAGGACGCCATGACATGATGAGGAGATCAATCCTTGCATGCTTTGATATTGAGAACCTTAGGCTTGTTTTTTCCTCTGATCAAAACCTTCCACTGACTCTCCAGAATTACCCAATAGCAGCGTAACTAAAGCCCTTCCAGCTTTCTTTTGGAGATTTCACCACCGAGGCTGTATGGAGATGGAGATCATATTTTACTAAAAGGTCCTTAATCCTCACAAACCAGCTCTTACTGCTGCTATTCTTGATTGCTAATTGTCTTTCGGAATCTCTGTCACCAATGATATAAGGTTCTCTAATGATATTCTCAAAAAGGGTGAGAGATTCTGCATCCATATAGGGCTTCAAATGGGTTATTCACAAAAGAGGCATACACAGCAGTGTTGAGGTGAGGTTGTTGACGGAAGAAAATGGATCGACGGAGCTGCTTTTATGGAACCTTAGATCATAGAGATATGTTTGTGAACTTCTGTACTTCAGCACCATATAACATTTTGGAATAACATAAATAATCATCAGATGATAAGCAATATGCTGTGGTAGAAACCCAATCTCTCCCATGGAGAACTGGCCACCATACGTGCATATGTTACCCTACGGAACCTTTTGGTTTTTCAACTTTGGTTTGTTGTGAGAATTTCTCTCAATGCCAGAGGATGGCCTCCTCGAAGAGGAATAGGATCATTGGTGAGGATAAGTTATTTTGTCTTTAGAGTGGTGTTTAATGGTAGCACTTATTGGAAGCGTTAATTATCTAGATCTGTGGGACCTTGCATAATGATGACTGATCAAGCAATATTGGTTTGCACACAAATCGGAGAGCACAACTGCAATATCGTCGCACATGTGGGGCGCTGGAATAACTAGCACCAATAGAACAGCCTATCTTCTGTGACTGCAATTGGTTCAGAAGAGTATGTTAGATTGTAACCTGGAGCAGATGTAATTCCACCTTGTTTCACTCCTGTAGTACCTTACTGCGAAGAAAGAGTACCATACAACAGGAGTCGTTATTCTCCTACAGGGATTGGATGTTAACCATAGTTTCCCCTCACTCCATGATGGTAAAGCTCGTTTAGGAGTATGTCGTGCTCGACTACATCGAATGCTTTGGACGCATCAAGAGGGTGATACTAACAGGTTTTTTAAGGTCATCAGCATCATTCACTACTTATATACAAGCTGCATTAAGTGAGATGATGGATTTAGTAAATACCCTGCATTGAATTCTGATGTTTATCAATTATGATTTACTCTCAGCAACCATGCCTTTTTCCACAATTTTCAAAATAATGGAAAGTAACTGTTATATGATAATTTGTTGGATTAAATGGGGTCCTTCCCCTTTTCAGTCACAGGAGTCACTATACCAAGTTTGAGAATGTCAGGCACCCTTCCACTTTCAAGGATGTAATTTACAATATTGGTCAGATGTTCGAGCCCTTGTCACCACCAGAATTAAGGTGCTCTGCAGAGAGCCCATGACTATCAACAGCCTTACGATTTGCAAGTGATTTAACAATGCCATGCATCTCTTCCAAGGTAATAGGGGAAATATCAAAATCAGCAACAGAACATATATCATGGATATATTCATGACATAGTCTAGAATTCTCTTTATACTGTGGCATAAACGCTAAGTTGTCTTCAGGTTTTGAGAGAGCGCCAAAGTATTCTCCGAAGGCATTTGCAATCTGATCAGGAGTGTTATATGTAGCACCTTCATACTGTAACTCAACAGTGTTATTTCGCTTAATGAATCTTTGTTCATTGATCAGTTTGAAGAATAACTGAGAGTCCTCTGCCTCAGCAGCTGCGATTCTGTTATATCTGTTAATTCGCCGCTGTCTTGCCTGATATCTCAATGAGGAACGCAGTCTAGCTTTAGCAGATCTCTTTTCATGTAAGTTGGATGTTGTGGGTCACTAGGAGAGCATGCATCCTTCCATTCCCAATGGGCTCGTTTACTCTCAGCGACAGCAACGGATATTGCAGGGGTCCATATCTTAAGACCTTTCTTTGATTTTCACGGCCTCTGTTCCACATGGATACATTGCTTAGCGGCAAATTTTAAAGCGTGGATGACCTTTTCTATGCTGTTCTGAAGTTCACTGGTGTCAGAAATGTCACATACATGATTTAAGGTATCATGGACAGCAGCTCTATACTCTGCTTTTTTCATCAAGACAAGAATTATGGTTCATACATGACTTACGAACTAATATAGGAATGTCAATCTCAGCTACCACAGGAATATGATCAGAAGTATTACAGATCATTTCATCATACGAAATGGCTCTATACCCCGAAATAAGTTCCTGATCACATTTTTTTAGTAAAATGTAATCAATCTGATTCGTATCAACTCCATTTACATGGAAGAAAGTCGGTTCCTTCTTAATATTGCTTGTACAGAAGTCATTATGATCACAGAATCTAATGAGATGATTATCACGACTAGTTGGACAATCGTGGTTCAGGGAAGCATTCAGGTCTCCCATGAGAATAATGCGATGAGTGTAACCATACTTTAGGATGATCTCCTCTATCTCATCGAGAGTTTCAATATAGTCCACTTCACTATGCCTTCCTCTACATGGTAGATAAGAGTTAATAATACATAATTGTAGAGTCTCAAATATCACCTCAATGCAAACAATACGTTTGCCACCATCAGGCAGTGTTTTAACAAGATGATCAAGACTCTTCTTCCTCATGATAGACACGCCACCATATCCTTTTGGACGATGGAAAGGTGAGATAGGGTTGTCATTGTCAACTGATTTTGAGAAAGCATTAAAGTTAGGATTGAAATTACAAATTTCATCCTGTTCAAAGTTATACAGCCAGTGTTCTTGCAAACATATAATATCACTTCTCTGAAGAAGCTGATTCAAAGCGATACTGTTAGTTTTAATGTTCTTAATATTAAAAGTTGCCAGTTTCAAAGAAAGTTGCATGCTGGAATTGTTCCCATCATCAGAAGGACTTTTAGTTACCTCTGTATATGGGTTTTGAAACCCCAACCTAAAAAATACTGAGACCGGTGGACATTATCACTATTCTTTGTGGCGGCTATTCTCTCCTTAGATTCATCGCAAGTGCTGTCAAAGGTCTTGGTTTTAGATCGATTTTTAACATGAGCATCTGTTTCAGAGTTGACAGACATATGTGCATTGGTTACACAGTACTGCGTTACATCATGCCAATCTTTAGAAGCATTACGTTGCGAGTCTGGTGTACCCGAATCATATTCTGACCAGGGATTATGTTTCATTGGCCTCCTAACTGGAATCAGTTGAGTATGATCCTTCAAAGTATCACTAGGAATTCTGATGTCAACTTGGTTCAATGTAGCACCATCATGGCTATTTTTCACCTGTTGAACACTATCGTAAGAGGCCTGACTTGAGTTATTTTCTTTTTCATCTTTCTTGATAGATTTTCTTTTCAGGTTGTTACGGATCTTTCTCCTATTCCTTTTTGTAGCGGAAGGATAACTACAAGGAGATTGATGGTCCCTATGTTGCATACATTTATTGTCAAGATGTTGGTGATGAGCATGTTTGTCTATAACAGTCTGTGCTTGCATACACATATGCTTAGGGCAATCATGTGTATACACAGGACGCCTCCAATTACGATTTTCAATGTACGATTTTCAGCTGGCTGTGAAAACGAACCTTTTTTTGTATTGAAATGAGTATAACTTTAGTTTGCCATGAGAATTTTTTTTATATTTTTATTGCGAATTTCAGAAACTGCTCTTTCCAATTACATTATAGTTTCTGATGGATTCTGTATAGATTTTTTTTAACAAAACCACAACCACAATGAGTAAACTTCTTTTTGAATCAGCATGTATTGTTAACTTTGATTACATACATCGGCGAAGTTAAAACCCTTTTCCACCTTATAAAAATACTAATAAATATTACAGTTAACATTCATTAGGTATATGAAAATACGCTGATGCGACGTTAAAATCGATCGTTTCCAGGTCAACTGGCTCACGCTAACCGGATTCTGAACCTCGATCGAAATGACCACAATACAAACTCAGTGACTTGTTGAAATGTGTGTTAACCCAGCGTGAACCGGTGTGACTATGCTTTTACGTATTAGTCATACTTTTATTATATGAACATAACTTACCATTGACACTACAAAATATATTCCTTATCACAGCATTGGAGAAATAATGCATTCTCAATGCATACATAATACAAATAAGTTTTTATTTGGCCATAAAAAATGGGCCAACATTGTATTAAGAGATTAGCGCAAAGCGGATTTGACATCCCGGCCAACCATGGAATAAGCCCTTCTATCATTGTAGACCATTGTAGAACTGAATGCATCAGTTTCCAGTAAGCCGATTCTTTATGGTAACTTTGTACCATTGACACAATCTGTTTTTAAGGCAACAAAGGCCCAGTCTCCGCATGGCCGGGGATTGAACCCCATATCAATATCACCCATGGAAATATGCAAGAAGTCTCACTTAATTTGAAATATACTATAGTATGTACCCTCAATATCAATGCAAGCTGGTCTCAAATTGTGGTGTCACATTTTTTTTTCAATAGCGGCAAATTTAAGATTACACAGGGGTCAAACTTTAAAAATGCTCCAAACATGCTGAAAAGTTTGTCAAATTGTCCGTCTTGTTATAAGGTTTCCAAAGATGTATAGTTTGTACTAATGGCTAAAATTGTAAAAAAGGTCAATTTCCATTTTACAGGAGTCAAAATCAGAAGTTGCTCCAATTTTGGTAAAAAATTTAAAAAAAAATCATCTAGCTTAATGTGTCAAAATAAGGAATAGTTTGTAGCATCTGCAACACATGTTATGTGACAAAATAGCATAACTTATTTTTTCCTTGTAGTGCAACAAAGTCGTATCTGCCAGTTACTGCTTTGTTTCACTCAACAGAAATTAAATTTTGAGTGCAACAAAGTCGTATCTACACCTAAATAGGCCTATTTTACCTAATTACTCTGCAATAAATTGAGACTGTCACTCGAATAAATGATGAAATATATGGTCAAAGTTAAAACTACTACAATTTGGTGGGGTTTTGAGCTAGAATTACATGGAGGGGAATAAGTTTAGACATTACATTTTGTTATAAGGTACACTGAACTTTACTAACACAAATTCTAAAGAGTTATAAGTGATCGGAACATTTTCAAATCATTTTCACAAGATTTTTTAACAATTCCGGGTCACAAAATCACCCAAAATATAAGCTTACTTTCTTCATTCGTAGGTCCGGAACGACGGATTTTGATGTGGTTTCCGGTATTTTCTGAAAGAATTTCTCCTCTATTTGGTGACATCAGCTACCAACAAAACCAAACTTAGTGTAGGCCTCAGTACCGCCGAGAGGGGGGGTCAAAGGGGGTAATTGACCCCGGGCCCGGGGTCTTAGGGGGCCCGGGGTCCTAGGGGCTAGTAAAAATAAAAGTTCAGCCCTTGCAGTTGTGACAAAAGTCAGAGAGGGAGAAAAAGTGAGAGAGAGGGATGGAGAGAGAGAGAAAGAGAGCATTGGCGGATACAGGGGGCCCGTTTCCCCTCCTGCGAGAATGATACCTACTTACGTTGAGAAAATACTCTGTAACCTACGAAATTTTTCCGCTACGCGCGGTTAATAAATTTAGTGCCTCTCTTGGTTTGAAAAATTTCACAAATTTTGTTTTATAAAACGGTTAGTCATGAATTATAAAATGGACTATACTTACCAATTTCAAATTATTTCTATCAAATATACATGAGAAAATGTGAAAAGTGGAAAGTGAACATTGAAAGGGTTCCGCGCTTCGTGCCTGCACCCATCCCCGGGCCGTTTCATATATGAACTCTCCATGAACACTTTATATATTATTATTTGAAACAAAAAAACAGCTATATTTTACTTTTTATAACCGTTTATCATACCTCTATCATTAAAAAGTTTCACATTTTCATAAGAAAATGTGTTTTGGAAAGTGAACATTGCAAGGGTTACGCGCTTCGCGCGGACCCGCACCCACCCCTGGGCCGTCTCCATAAACACTCTAGAATAATTCAAACAAAAACACACATTAAGTTGCATCAACTACCTTATACAGCTCCCACACACCCCGCGCTTCGCAGCTACTGTAACTTCAAAATCCCCCACCCCTATGGGGGTCTGTAAACGAAGTTGGTAAAAGGGGGCCCGTATACTCCAAGGTTCCCCCGGCCCGCCAATTTCTCTCGACGGCCCTGGTAGGCCTACTGAGCATGCTCCAAAGACACCTACCGCCAGGGGTCACAACATACGCTGAATGTAAATTACAATGTTTTGTGGACAGTTTTCCTACCAGGGCCGTAATCAGGATTTATTTACGGGGGTGCAGGACTTCGAAAAAGTGGACCTTTTTGGTAAAGTGGACCTACAAAATGGACATGGTTCTCTTTTGGCCATTTTGAAACTCTTATCACCAAAAATGGACTATCTTTTCAATTTTTCCCTAGATTTTGGACCTTTAAATCGAAAAAAAAGCAAAAAAGTGACCTTTTTTTACGGTGTCCCACGGACGCCAATTTTGTGTGAAAATTTAGTTTTGCACATGTATTTCTACTTTTGCAAAATTATCTTATAGTTTTGTAAACAAATATTTGCAACAATATTTTATAGTTTTTCCAAAATATTTGAGAGTTTTGCGAAAATATGTTAAAGTTTTGCAAGAATATTTTCTATTTTTGCAAAATATTTTAGTACTATGTGTGCAGTGTATCTGAGACCATTTTGCCATACTAAAAAACAAATTTTGTAGTATTTTACTGACAGCAATTGTGCCAAATAATTACTGTGAAAATTACAATATACTGTAAAAATTGATTCAATCAAAACACTGAAAAACATATTTGGCGAGTTAGTACAGAGATTTTGAATG
Organism: Ophioderma brevispina; assembly: GCA_023653785.1. NCBI lineage: Eukaryota > Metazoa > Echinodermata > Ophiuroidea > Amphilepidida > Ophiodermatidae > Ophioderma > Ophioderma brevispina. The sequence goes on from JAMKCH010003026.1 coordinate 77,345, forward strand.
TGTAGAGAATAAAAAAAAAAAACACTGAAGAACACCCTATAACTTAGAAGGCCTATCCACAAATGTCAACCAAAGTTTTACGGTGCATATACTGTAAAATTCAGTTAATTTCTGTAAAACATATACATTAAACGGTAAAATAAAGTGAATTTGGATGGAAACTATAAAGCTGTAGTTGATGGGATTTTGTTGGTAGAATTGCTGCCAGTATTTTCCTGTAAGATTTACAGTGTTTTTCCTGTAAATAACTTAAAATTGAAAAGCCATAATAGTGCATAATAATGTTGATATAATTCAAAGTTCAAATAGGAGCCTCTCTTATAAATTTTAGTCGTAAAAGGCCTGGAAAATTGGACAAACAAGTATTTTGCTATATTTTTAAATTACGGCCAAGTATTGTCTTTTTTCTGATAATTTTTTATTGTGAAGTGCACTGTAATTTTTACAGCGCACGTTATTTCGTCAAATACAAGATGCATGTTAAGAATGGTAATAAGTTTAAAAAAAAATATGCATTTTTAGTTGTGTTCTTTACAAGACGTAGATTGTAAGATGTCTTGACTGTCTAAGTAGAGGAGGAGCACGGACCCATGTCAAACATTATCGTTTACCCCTCAATAAAGAAAAGGTATGACACCTTTGGTAGTTAGTATATGGACCCTCTATATCAACGTTAGGTGGTTAGTACTCTCAAATTGAGGTGTCACTTTTTCAATAGGGGCCAATTTAAGGTTACACAGGGATCCAACTTTGAAAATGCTCCAATCATGTTGAAATGTATATTGTCCGTCTAGCCATAAGGATTCCAAAAATCTATAGTTTGTGCCATCTATGACCATTGGTTTGGGAGTTATAGGGTAAAATGGCTAAAATAGTAAATTTCTATTTGTACAGGGGTCAAAATCAAAAGTTGCTAATTTTTTTTAAAAAATGAAAGAAGATGTTCATCTAGCTTAATGTGCCAAAAATAAGGAATAGTTTGTACCATCTGCAATGTATAGTTATCATGTTATGCGACAAAATATGTCATAGGGCAACATAAGCCAATTGGCGTTGACCTTCTTTGACCCTTATCTCCGTAAGTAAACATTTATCATAATCAAAACTATATTTTTTGGGAGTTTCGTTGCATGAGAATAATTTCACAAATACCCTTATTTCATTTGAGAAATGTAAATTGTGCAAAAAATAGTAACAATTACACAGTTTACACCTATTGCTGAAAATTAATTGATTGTTGAAGTTGTAATTAAAAAGATTCAAATCAGCTAAAATAGTAATTCAAAGTTATAATAACAAGACAATTTGTAACAACAAAAAGGACAGAAACAAGCACTAAATGTAGTAACTTATTTTCACTTCAATATTTTATAGATAGTTCAAAAACCTCTTGTTGAAACCCTTTCACGTTTTGGTATGATATTTGTTCATTTTAATTTGCAATATATTAATTTGAAAGGAAAGCAATGTATATAAGGTAGCATAGTATCGTGGTTAGGTATTTGGGTTCATATCAGAGGGTTCCATATTTGATTCCCAGTTAGATAGGCTTACATGTATAAAAGTTACTTACATGATTAATTTACAGCCATATTAAGATCAATAAAGCAATGTAAAACATAGTAGCTCAAAATCTTTATCGTTTTTCCTCTTTTCTTTGCTATATTTCCCCACATACCTACGATATTATTTTGAGTGTCAGCAACTTAGCTGATTAATAATTGAACTAACCTGATAATTTCTCTGTGTACTTACTAAATAAGGGCAATAAAGTAATGTGATTTTTAGTACATGTAGACAAATTATTATTCATATTTTCAGCCATCTCAATTAAAATAAATGATTAATGGTAACTTAAAAGGTTACTCATTGAAATTACTCAATAAAATTGAATGCAACTCGATTACACTTAATTTTTTTTTTGATACAGGAAATTACAGTACAGGAATTTCAATACAGGAAATTATTTTCCTTTCAATTCCAATGACGAAAGATGTTTAACATGAGAAAATTTTCATTATGCATTTTCAATAAATACCACTTTGATATGGCAATTTGAATTGAAATCAAACGTCAGAAGTCTTTGAAATACAAGTTAACCATTAAGCACCGCAGTAGAAATGCCGGCAAACTGCCATCTTAACCTCAAAATATTTGTTTTTACTCATAGAAAGTTTTCAACAACAGAAAGTATAAAAGCAATTACTATACGAGTGCTGTGACTCAAAAGGTGAAATATATACGCAACGATCTGTTTGATGGACAAAAATCAAATAACATCCATGAGAATATCAATTTCATTTCAAATTGTGCCAATAGACACTCCGAAGTCGTTTGTTTTTACGATTTTTAGAAACATCATTTGACACTAATTGCCAATATACTCTTCGTAAAGTTTTCGTTATTTGAAAGTAGTAAGCCTACATGAATCTTGTATTTATTTTCAGTGACAGTTGGAGCTAAATGTAAAAATACAATATAATTAAAGTGTTGTTTTTAGTTTTTATTTTATTGAAAATAACAGTATTTATTCTAAAACACGTGTTGCATGTGTCGATCATTAGAATTAAAATGATTTTCATCCGAACGCCTCGTAAAATTAATACAAATAATAAATGACCTTATACACATGTGGGCCGATGCTGCAATTTGGAAATACAGCAAATAGTGTAAATTTTATGTCCAATTTACCAGGCGTATTAAACGACTACAACTGGAGCTTTTATTCGATTTTTTTCGAGTATCAACATTATCGTACATTATGAATTTTCAATTATACGATTAAATACTAAAGTTTACAGGAAAAATACTATACATTTTACAAGAAAATTATGGCAGCAATTCTACCAACAAAATCCCGTAAAATACAGCTTTTACAGGTTTCCATTCAAATTAACTGTATATTTATAGCTTGATGTAATATATTTTACATTAAGTATTAAGTATTTGATTAAATCAATTCTAATTACAAAATAAAAAAATAGAACCTCATCAGTCCTCTTTTCTATCTTCATTGGCACATTATTTTGTCTGTAAGAGACGATGACGCAAAAGAAAATCGTACAAAAGCCATAGTCATTTCAAGCGCCCTCCGCAGGCAAAAGTAATGTTCAGCATGTCAATACCACCATCTGAAAGCGATCGATCGACCTTTTTGAGTACGTCCAACCGGCGAAGCGCATTCCGTCCGCCTTTGACATAGACATAGAGGACGTTTTTTAGTTTCTCCAAACAGACCAATCACTTGTAATTAAATTTGATAAGGAAAACAAAGGAGTACTTTAATGAAAAGCGTGCTCAAAATTAGAACATTTCAATGTCCACAATGTACAAACATATAATGTTTCAAATTTTAGATATGGAAGTTCATAATTTTCTAAAATTCAAATTGCCATTTTTTCGAAATGTGACTTTTGTCGATTGGCCTATTGGAAGATTTCGTGAACGAATTATGTATTTAAGCCGATTGAATATAGCACCATAGCTTTATAATATTATGATAAGTCTAACTAACGTATGCCTGTAGTGACATAAGCTTCCCCCCCCCCTTTTCCAAGTTCATTTTGTCGACTTAGTCCATCAATTTTTGTGGCCTGAACAGTATTGGCATCATTTTGTGGTATATTTTTTTTTTTTTTTTTAATAATTAGTAAATGTACAAAAAAAAAGGGATTTTGACTGGCAGCTGGGACTCAACAACATGGCATACCGTAAAATAACTGGAGCCGTCAAAAATACGAAACCATTGGATGGAACGTAAAATCGCGTTTGAAAATCCTCAGCTTCAACGTGATTTTTGGTTTTTGACTTGCTTAAACAATATTAAACAATTAAAACGTTATTACAATCCTCTTAACCAAATTTTCACGTTGAGTTATGGCATCATACAAACGTTGTATTTTCGTCCCATCGTGGTTGTAAAACGTGATTACAGGCAAACATTGTGAGAAAAAGGCATAAACACGGTGAAAACGTGTACAGAATAAAAATTTAAACCAGTTTATACGGTAATATCCCATTCTAATGACACACCATTACTTAATCATCATATGAGTAAACTAATCCATGTCCGCCTTATAGATGCGATCAGAGCCTTAAAATTATAATCTTAACTTAATCCACTACAACTACATTAACCTTTACGAGATATCAGATGCCCGAAAATTAAATATATGTGTACACACTTTTTTTCAAATTAAACTAAAGTATAGTACAAAAAGGAGAATCGCGTTCTACAATGTTTTTTATTAAACTATTTTAAGAATGAAAGGGAAAATAAGATTTTGTATATTTAATTACTTACTTACGACACTATTTAACACATTTTATAGGTAAAAGATTTTCATAGTTTCATATTGCTTACATTAAAAACCGTAAATTACAAAAGAAACGAATTTACAGAAATATAATAAGCGATCAGCGTTCAATACTAACTTTTTTCAAAAGTGTAGTAATATTTTCTAACCACTATTTTATTTACATTTTTTCTGCTTTCCAAATTGTATTTTATGTTAGGTATAGGTAATAAAGCGTGAAAATTAATTAATAATTGGGGGTTACCGTAATTTAAAAGGTAAAGTCTGGTAAAATTAGGAACATTTTTAACTGTGCAGTAGCCTACTTCTTTGTGCCCAACAAAGTGAAAAGACACATCAGGAAGCTGAGGTATACATGAGTGTATAACACAAACATTGCTGATATTTTCATGGTCAAAAGTAATTGATCATTACAATATAGACAACATAAAATAAACATTTAAAGAACATCATAGTAGAAATTCGAGAGTGTATTTACAATATTCATTCGTAAAAGGAAGGTTCTGAACTCGCCAATGTTACCGTATGGTAGTGTATTCTTCAAGGATATTGATTGATTTAAGTTAATGCAAATTTATTTGTTATTCATAAACACATCTGCCCGCATAATTCCACCTTATGTTTAATATCATTATCAAGCCATGTCGTAACTCTACAAAGCTAGGTCAAATACCATAGCTAAGTTACAATCTTAATGGAAAAATACGCACTGTTTTCTTACGAAAAATATTGTTAACTGAAATTGCTCTTATCGTTATGAAGAAGAAATCCTCGTACGGCACGGGATGTAGGTTCGCCTCTATTTCTCCAGAAAACCAGATGACATTAGAATGGCGAAATATTGTTGTAAGGACGGAAAAGAAAGACGATTTGTACTCTTTATTTGATGATCCTTCACGATCATCGGCCATACTGCGTAGTGGTAAGTTAATGTTGATATTAAAGGTGCGCATCATGATCTTAGCAGCTTTTAGTTTGTTTATTGTTCAATATCTAACTTATTAAAGTTTATTTCTAAAATGTCTGATGATTTTTGATGACGTGTTTTGACGTTATGTGCAACACTGTCTTACACAAAGGCCACGTGTGTGACAATATCAGTCCGTTTTACGGACAGAATATGCAAAATTACGAATCTTAATTAAGAAATAATTTTGTTATAAGGATTAAAAAAACTAAAAAATCAATAAAACTTCAAAACTTTATTATTTTTTTCTGTTAAAATGGGGTTTTTTGTTTTTTTTGGGGTTTTGTAAGAAAGCTCACTGTAAATCCCTGTACTTAAAATGAATGTTAAAATGAAGTCGTACGTAGTAGTTTAAAGACGTTTCCTTATCATCGTCTTACCAAGCAGTTTGTTAACAGGTGTTTTTACCAAGCTTATATGCTTATGATACCAATGGAGGGCTAGCTATGGCCTCATTTTTCCATTGATACCTAAACATGTACCAACATACATAGTATGGCGTCACAAGACGTCATAAGATCCGACGAGGTGGCAAAATTGGGCCCATCTTTTCCTACCCGAAAATCTATCACAGATATAAAAGGCGGCCGACGGAACATCGAAAGAAACGGAGGAAAAAAGGGAAACGAAAATCAATTTGCGCTAAATCGAAGGCAATACTGGAAAATTTTTCATGCGGTGTTTTTTTTTCGGTCTAAATGATGGCATTTGGCTTGTTACAGAAACCCATGAGAGGATTTTAGAGCATAATGTGCAGAATATTTTCAAAACTTGCAACATTAAAATATCATTGGGTGGCAACAACCTCCCCCCAGCCCTCGACTTTGACGGGACCCTAACCCCGATGAAGGTGCCACCTTTACAATTGTTTTCGCTAAATGCACCAGGAGACCTTAAGGATGAGAGAGCGATTACTTTGAAGCTTTTTACGCAAGTTTTTAAGCATTTTAGCGCACCGGGGGGAAGGTCACTGGGGGGGGGGGGGGTGGTTTAACCACCACCACCCCCCCCCCCCCCTTGGTTAAGACGAGGGTTTATTTTAAACGTGCAATATTACCTAAGTAGATTTTTGCCGATTAAACTATGCCCCGAACACGGGCACACACCTTACGGTGAAGGGAGATTTTAAAAGATTTTAAAGATGAACAATATTAGATGTTGGGCCTAATAAAAACTGTTAAGGGACCTCCTTCTGAATTTCAAGGGGAGAAGATAGTATTTATAATATTAATATCTTGGAATTGAATTTTGGCATTATTTGGGAATTTGATAAAGATTTTGGCATTCCTGACAGATAACTGATCAGCAATTTAGTTTTCCTCATTTATTGATGATAAAACTTATTTTGGAAAAATGTTATCAAAAGGGCAGACTTGAAGGGCCATCTTTACTTTCTTTCCAAAAATGATAATATGAATCAAATTCGCTCAAGGTTTATTTCCCCCGACGAAAGAGAAAAAAACAAAAAAAAAATCTAGAAGAGAAACAAATCATTTGCTATCGATGGGACAATATTTCTCGTACCCCTGACAAAAATACTTACATGCGTTTTTATTCATGATGGATTATGACATCATTTCGATGCAGCATGTAATACAACATTATACCCGTATTATTTGAAAAAAAACAACAGATATTTATTGACCTTGGAGTACGTCTCTGATTAATTCTTCATATCTCATTGTTCGCTTCAGTAAAGTGGAAATCGCAGCACCTGGAAAAACACTGCCTATTCTTGGATGAAGGTATGAATATAAATATCTAGTTCCTTAATCTCGTCCAAGTGATCAGGTGTCCAACAATGAACGCAATCCGTAGTAGGTCAGGAGTAGACTAGTAGTAGTAGTATAGTAGTAATTAGTAGCTAGGTACTAGTAGTAGTAGTAGTACGTAGTAGTAGAATGTAGTGTTAGAGTAGTAGTATAGGCGTAGGAGTAGGAGTTAGTAGTAGTAGTAGCGTAGTAGTAGTTAGTAGAGTAGAAGTTAGTAGTTTTATGTAGTAGTAGTAGTGTCAGTAGAAGCACATAAATCGTTAAAAAAGTTAAATGGGTATTGTGTTACCAGGTGCAAATGATTTTTTAAACAACGGTTGGAGGCCGTAACCTGTTAATAATCGGGTGATGCAAACTGTTACATAAGAAAAAACATATGTACAAACCAATAAAATATGATTAAATGCTGACACATTTGCACACTCTTCTTTAAAAACTGGTTATTTAAACGTACAATAAAGAAGGGCACACATTCATAATTGACATTAGATTATAGTCAGATTCAAACCCATCGCGTAGACTTAGTGGGAGAGAGGCCAGGAAAAGAAAGACAACACGTTGCTGATCGACCTGTTCATGAACGAACTAGGATAATGGCTTTCATATTGACATGATTGACATAGCGAGTGCAAAGACTTTTCGGGTCCTTTGTATCAAAATACACTGCTCAAAAAGTTGTTTAACAGTTTAACCTCACCTGTTTACGTTGACTCCACTGAAGCAAAGACGATTAGCCAGAATATTTTGAGGAGGTTAATTGCTTTACGTTGAATTATATTTATATGCCTAAATGAAACGCATTTAGCATATAAATTGACTCCTCATTGCAATGCCCATACCAAAGAGGTTCGATATAGATTGAGAGGCGAAAACGTTACGTATCTTTCGAAATTTCACCGTATCGATGTTGTTGCCGACAACAAAGAAAACCTATAGAGTACCAACATAGAAAGCAATGGCTGCCTCTGCTTCTTCCACATTAGTGGGTCCCGCTTTGCATATACACTAAGTCTGGTCGATGAATACAAATTAATGTAGGTGTTAGAGGTTGGCCAGGTGTATTGTCATTACTAGTGTACCTGGATCATTGTGCTCAGATACTCTTTTTTCTATCTGCACTGGCGCTTCGGTGCCAAGATGTATTCATTGAGGCGGGTTTGGTTTTTTTCGCGGTTTTTTATTTAAATCAAGACGACGACCTGATGTGTCATTTAATGGGGGTGGTGGGCCATTGGGTAGGGCAAAATTTAATCACCCAATAGCGCCCAACATCCAACAACTGATCGTTTGGCGGATGGTCTTTTGTATCGAATTGACATTTATGTGTGAATTATACAAGCACCCCAACTGATAATTATTCCGTCAATCTTCCAAAAATGTAAGGCGCCCAGCACGGACGATGGGTTTTGAATGCGTTCACCCCCTTGTGGCATACCTCCAGACAAGTACTAGAGGTGACACGATGGTTTGGAATCTACTATAAATAAATTCATGAGCGTTTGTCATGTTATGCTTGTTCATGTTTTTGTTTTCTCTTAATCTTATATCGTCTAATTTCATAATTTTCAATTCGATTGTTTTTCTTGATATTACAAAGTGGTGCTGGCAAATCGACTTTACTCAATGTCTTGGCAGGACGAAGGCTGGCCGGTGGCTTTCAAAAGCAAGGTCACGTGACGCTCAATGGAGTTCCAATTTCCAAGATAGATTCACTATCGCAAATTGTTGGCTATATTCAACAGCACGACGTGCTCCCAGAGGTTCTTACAATTGAAGAGTATCTTTTATTCACGGTAGGATATCAGAACAGTGATGGGAGATAAGTATATATTTGTGGAATTGGGTGTGGCGAATGGATGTGTAGAGCGATTGTATTATTCTTTAATGTCTTTAAAGGGGGATGGCCCGATTTAAGGATATGAAGTTTTCATCTTGATAGATTGGCCTTCACTCCAAACCCATATCTGTAGTTTCGCGCCGATATTTTAGCCCGTTTTGATGCGAGAGCTGAAAACGTGATTTTGTAAGCCCCAGAGTACTGTGTATAAAAAATAATATTGGTCGACCAAAATGGGGCACATTTTCACTCATAACTTTCAAACCAAACATCCTTTGGCTGTAAGATTTCACAGGGTAAATGAGAAAAATAGTAGCTTTCTTCTGATACCAAAATGTTGGCCACTTCCGGTAAAATCCGGGGCTTCTGGGGACGAGGCTATTAGCGATTGGGCCATGGACCTTTAAACAAGAGCTTATTTCTACCAATCAACAATCTATGAAATGCAAGCTAGTCGCTCAAATTTGAAAAAAAAAACAGCCACATCCTGAGTGAGTGAGTGAGTGAGTGAGTGAGTGAGTGAGTGAGTGAGTGAGTGAGTGAGTGAGTGGGTGGGTGGGTGGATGGGTTTGGGTGAGTGAGTGAGTGTGTGTGTGTGTGTGTGAGAGTGTGTGTGTTTCTGGACGGGTTATCGTCTTTTAGGCTTTACTTAATTTTTATATCACATGTATTTTTCATTTTTAAAATGCTTTGTGTGCAATATCCCAGCTGGGCTGGTTCTATTAAGTAATTTTTTTTGTATTAGTAACTTTTAATATGATATTGCTTTTACTTATGTGTGAGTATATTTTATATTGTTTGACTTTTGATGTATTATGTTTGACCCCTGGGCACCCCTGAAAAACAGTGTTAGCACTGAAGGGGTTTCCCCAGGCAAAAGAAGAACTAATAAAAAAAATAAAATAAAAAAAAATGCCATAAAGAAAATAGTA